>JAQZBX010007989.1:0-49116 GCA_029593785.1 Cabassous unicinctus | reverse complement strand
GAAGAATAAGGGACATGAAATCAGAAATCCTAGCTCTATCTCCTCTTAGCTATGGGAACTGGAAATAATTGAATTTCTCAGAGTCTCATTTTCAACCCTTATGAATGGGGATAATAATTGGCATCCCACAGGGTTGTTGGAGCTACTAAATGCAATCATATGTAGAAAGATTGGTCAACTCTAGCACTTTCTAGCATTTTCATGAAGGCTCCTTAGCTAATTTCACAAGAGAACTTCCCACGGTGGCTGAGGTTGGCTAGGACACTTGAGAAGAATAATGTTAAATTAGGGGACTTGCTCATATCAGAGTTGGAGTGGGGCTGATAGCTGTCCATCCTACTAAGCTGCCTGCCCCAGCTCTCCTTCTCACCATCTCCACCTGCCTTTTCATTATTGATGTAAATTTTTGGCCACAGCAGTCTTTATAATGACTGACTTTTTACAATTATTTTATTGCCTTTGTAAAATAATTTGCACTTATTGTGAAAAGTAAAATAACACTGAAAAGTAAAAATAGCCCTATATTTTAAATGTTTACCTCCATGTTTTCAAGGTACTTCAATTTCTGGTTGTTGGCATGTGGGTTACAGACTCTGTATTAACCAGAATCAAATTTTAAAACTTTGTTGAGGAAAGTCTCATTGTGAGATGTTAGTAGGCAGAGTGAATATGGAAAGAAAACCTGCTGAATGAACCAGGTAGGCATTCCCAAACCAAGCACATTGGGATCAGGTTTTCTCCTGCTTTGGGTTGTCTGAATTTCTCAATACCAGGCAGGGGGAAAGCTGACCTTAGTTTATAATGTGCTCTGTGAAACGTCTATTTTTCTTTTTTAAAAAAACAAACACTAGTATAGAACGTAAATATGCCTCCTCTCTTGCTCCATGGGCCTCCTTCCTCCAACAAACGTGTGAAATCTCACACATATTTGCACACGCTCTGAGGCTGACTGTCTGATTCAAGATGACAAGGCTGTTCTCCATGTGTCTGTCAGAGGTGCCAAACCCCATAAACCAAACAAGTCCAGATGGCAAACCACAAGACCAGCCCTCTGCCCTCTGCAGTCTGTTGTCGCCTCATCTGGATGTACAACAAGTGAGAAGACCAAGGGTTCGACCCCATTTCTGAGCCGTGCTTAGCAAGCGGGACGGCTTTCTACACCTAACTCCTCACCATTGGATTGCCAGCTCGACACCCCCCTTGCCTTGACCACCTAGAAGCACCAGCTCTCTCCCTCCCCCTCGACAGACTCAAGACAAATACTGGAAAAGAACTCAAGCACACTGTGGGGAAACCGGGCGGCAGGTGTTTATCATGCGCTAATGAGTTGCTTTCTGGTTGAAGTTCTGTGAGGTAAGTGGAGACATGGGTGCCTTTACAGCTTGAGCTGTTTGAACATCTTGGTGGATTCATTGTCCCAGCAGAGGAAGAGACATCCTAATGGTGAGGCACAGAATCTTTTCAGGGTTTTTCAGTTTGCCAAGTGCTTTCACGGCTGTGATCTCCTTTGACCCGCTCAGCCACTCGGTAAGGACAGCAACGAAGGTATTGTTAGCCCCATCACGGAGAAGGAAATGGGTACCCAGAAAGGTCGAGCAGTTTGCCCAGGTAGCGACAGGGTCAGGGCTTCCTACTCCACACTTCTTCCCCCAGAACACACCTTGAAAGCTTCTAGTAACCTGAGATTCTTGAAGCAGAAGACAAACTTGGAGGGATGACCACGAGTTCCCAGCTGCTGGACACCCAAACTCCCTCATGCCCACTCCCCTCTTCAAGCCCCATTTTCAGTTCCCTCCTCAGAGATGGGTGGGAGGACAGTGTCATGCCCAGGGCCCTGTGTAGCAACGTGACCTCCTTCTCCTCCCACTCAGAGTTGACAGTGAGTGGTGGCTGACGCGTCTCTTTGTGGGCGGCTGGGGCCTGGCAGGCTGGCACTCTTTTCAAGCTGTCCCAGGTGATATTTTTCAAACCTGCTTTTAAAAAAATGAAAAATCAAGTCTGGTTAGTGTGTTGCCTATTCCAGAAGGGGTGGCTGTGGGTAGAATCAGACAAGGTGATCCTGAATCGCCCCAGGGTGGAAACAATTGCTGAGAGAGAAACATGCTTTTGGATCTGCAGGAATTTGAAGAAACAACACGCAAAAGTTGCATTGGCCCTTGGTTCTGGCAGTTGGGGCCGATCAAAGACCCCAGTGTTTTTGCTGGAACCCTGGCTACTCATTTCCACGTGACTTGGCTGCGGACCCCACTCAGGGGCATAAGATCTTCCCACAAAGGCCAGACGCTTGGTTGTAATTTGCATAAAATCCACCACCCGAGGTCTGCATTATTTACACAGTTTTCAGTTTCAAATTCTAGAAAGCTCTCACTCTTTTTCTGCAGCAGGCTTCTGTCCTGTGCCTTTCTCCATCAGTCATCATTATCATGTGCTGATATCAGGAGTGGTTAGGTAAGGACCAGAATGGGAAGTTAGGGGAAGAGGCAGCAGTCAGCTCCCTTATATGCTACGCTTGTTTGTTGGCTGAACTTGAAAAGCCGTTTTTATGTTGGTACTAATGATCCAAGTGCTATGCCAGGGACTTTATAAACATGATTCCATTTAATCCTCAGACCAATCGATTAGGTAGAAACTTATTGTTCTCTCCATTTTGCAGATGAGAAAATTGAAGCTCAAGGACTTTTAGTAACTTGCCTATAATCATACAGTAGCAGGGAGACATGAGATCCAGGCCTAGAACTCTCTCACTCAAGAACCTTGTATTCTGAGCCACTGTCCAACATGGGCCAGTGATTTTCAAACTCTGGGCACAGGCTGGAAACAATATTTGTATTTGGGCCTCGTATTTCTGCCAGTAAAATTGTACTAATAAACCCCCCTCAGTGACAGCCTGGAAAGCAGGGCCTTTCTCCATGTTGATTTTGGAGTTAGTCGATTCTGTAGTTGGTAACTCAGCTGCAAGGAGCTCAGCCCTGACTATATGAGAGCTCTGTGCTGGCACTACAGGAAATATAAGTCCCCCAAGTACAGGAATCCTATTTCCTGAACCAAGGGTTGCCAGATAAAATACAGATTGCCCAGTTAAATTTGCGTTTCAGATAAACAACCATTCAATGTTTAGGGTAAGTATGCCCCTTGCAATATTTGGGATATATTTATCCTAAGAAAAGTATTTCATTTTTCATCTGAAATGCAAATTTAAGTGGGCATCCTGTATTTTTATTTGCTAAGTCTCAACCCTATTGGAACATAAAACCAATATATCTGAACCCCACAAATTTGATTTGTTTTTGGTGTCTAAGTGTATCTGAGAGACATAGTTGGGCCCTGGTACCCTGGGATTTCTGAGAAGCTTCTACAGTTCATGTGGGATCATCTTGACAGATACTCAGCTTAACTTGAATTGACCCAGGAAATGTGGACTAAATGGTTGCTGCATACATAGGAAGTGACCTTTGACTTTTGACCAGTGATTCTCAATCCTGGCTACACGTTGGAATCTCCTGGGGCCCCATCCCTGGAGATTCCAATGTAATTGGCCTAGGGTATTGCCCAGGCATTGAGACAAGATGCAGAAAATAAAAGATCCCCAACAATCTAAGGCTTCACAAATGGTGTAGACAAAAGAGTGGTACAGGAGTTCAGACAAGGGAATGCTTCTTATGACTGGAGTGGTCCCAGAAGCTTCCATAACGGAGTGGGGTGTTCAACAGGTTGAAGGATGGGGAAGGTTTGGATTAGCAAAGAGTAAGCAAAAGAATATTCCAGGTGGAGAGAAAGGGTAGGAAAAAAATGTGCAAGCCAGGAGAAGAGGCTAGGCCAATCAGATTAAAGCAATACACTTGAGCAGGAGCAAAATTATTGTTTTTTTATTAAACTTTTTTGGTTTCTGCATGTAAAAATTACACATGAAGTTGTTGGAATTTTGGAAAACAAAATAAACAAGAAAAAAAGTCACCCACCCATCCATCATTCAATGGCAATCAGCTTTAAAATCTAGTTACTTTCCTACGTCTTTTGGACATAGTTGAGAACACATCACACCAGAATTTTGTATCCTATATTTTTATTTAATATTATATTGTAAGCATTTCCCCATGTCATTAGGACATTTCCAAACATTTACACTGCCTGCAATAGTTGCCATTTTCAGTGATGAAGCATGATTCCCTCAACCTTTCTCCTAAGTTGAATGTTCAGATGGTGTCCAATTTTTCACATATTTAGGAGCCTGTTTTCAGAGTTGTAGAAAATCAGTAGAAAAGTTCAAATACAGGACTTTCCCCAGTGGTTCTTGAAAGAACTGGGGAAAGAATTTCTGGGTAGCTGCTTCAAGCGGTGCTCCCTCGAGCCCTGGAGAAGAACCTCACAGTCTTCAACATCCAGTCCAGACTTCAGTTTTATCCTCGAAGCCAAATTGGTACTCACCTTGGGGTACCCTAAGCCATGTGTTGGGCTTTCTCTTCCCAGCCCTAAATCACAATTTCTAACAAACAGAGAGGCTGCTTCTGCCCATTACAGATGGCAATCTGGCTGGGGAACTACTGTTGGGACCTCGAATTTTCTTAACACCCAATTAAATTGGTGTAATTGGATAGAATTGCAACTTCTTTGCTTCCAGCTGTGAACCATAATCTGTTTCACACCTGAGTGTTGTTTTACTTGATTTTTATCACTTTTCCCAGAGTTGCGAAGATGGGGTAGAAGGAGAGAGCCCTTTCCCACTTTTGTTGGGTAGATTATTTTCCCTTTATTTTGAAGGAGTCACAAGTGGTTGGACTATCATTGGGCTAATCCCACTTGGGCTAAGATATTTTGAGCCCAAAGTTTTATCATGCGACTCTTTCTGGGGTCTATTTAAAATGTCTAAGCAATAGTAAACAGTCCAACCAGGAAGGAAACAGTTGGTCAAGTTTGACATTCAGCTCATGTGCCAGCCGTGAACAAAATGGAATTTTGTTCAAGGATCACCTAGCCCAATCCCCAAGACTGTCGGAGTGACAAGTAGATTGTGCTCCTATGCAAGTTCTGATCAGTTTTAAAAACATGAACTGGATACACATTTTGTGGGTTGGAAAATAATCTTAATTGGAGGAGATCAAAGCAGCTTGAGGTACCCTCTTACTATGTAATGACTGCGAGCAGAGCTCCACTGTTGACTGACAGTGTAAAGCAGGCAAAGCTTGTTTTTGCCTCAGTCCAACTCTGTTATCTTGACCCCTTTCCTCTCTTGGGACACCTTCATCTCTTACGCCTAACCTGTGCTCATTCCTGACCTCAGCTGATAGTGATCAATTCCATAAATGCATTAGATCTTGGATCAGTGGTTCTCAAACTTGAGTGTGTGTCAGAGCCACCTAGACAGCTTGTTAAGCCCCAGATTGCTGGAGCTCACTTCTGACTCAATCAGGCTGGGGTGCAGTCTAAGACTTTGCACTTCTAACAAGTTCCCAGGTGACACTGTTGCTGCTGGTTAAGGGACCCTACTTTGAGAATCACTGTGTTAGATTTTGAAGGTTCCTCTAAAAGTGTCCAGTTAAGGAATTGGAAATCTGCAACTATTTTGCAACCTCCCTCACCCCTAGGGCAGACATCAGTCCTGCTCCTCTCACCTCATTGGTTTAGACTAGCCTCAAAATTCTTCCAATGTAGTAGTTTCCAGTGCTACTCCATGTGTGGTCCATGAGCTAGCAGCATTGGCAACACCTGAGAAGTTGATAGGCCTTTGGAATCTCAAGCCCTACTCCAGAATCAAAATCTGTATACACAATAAAGTTTGGGTCTAGGCAACCAGAGTTATACAGAGTTGAAACTTATTTGCTTCATAGAGTGCAACCATCTCATTTAAGAGATGAGAAAACGAAAGCCCACAGAAGTCAAATGACTCACCTCCTATAAGTTGCAGGTTTCTCCTAGGCTTGCTAAGGTGCAACTTACTTAAGGTTAGCTGATAACCAAGTAACCTTAGAAATGCAATGCCAATCCCAAACTCCACCACCACTGGTAACGTCAATGCATTTTTAAATGGGTCTTAGAAATGGAAAAGTCTGGACTTGAAGGGAAGGTGGTATAACAATGGAATGACAGGTAGAAGAGGCAGAATTTGAGGACAAATACCACTTTCACTAAATTGAAGTAGCCACCAGAAGCTCCTAGTAACTAGTTTCTTACCAGTCCCTGCTATCATTAATTCCTGGCTGGAATCCTGGGCCACAGAACCCCAGGACTGGCTATACTCATGGCTGCTCAACTTAGAATTGGGAAATGGGCCCTGGACTCACTATCTTCCTTGCTCTAGAGAGACACTTGCATCCCTTTTCTCAAAACCATTCCACAAAGCCTGCATTGTGGGCAGGTCCAGATAGAAAAGAATATTGCTTTGAGTTGTAGTGGAAAAAGAGTCTGTACAACGTTGTACACTCAGTTAAATATGAGAAGGCAAAGGCTGGGTATGGGCTTGGACATAGGGCTGGAAAGGACCGTGGTGGTAAGCCAGTCCCTGGGGCCTCAGGCCTGGCCAGCGGAGCCACTCTTTAGTCTGGCGGCATGGAGGGGAGATGGGAGGCTGGCCTAATCAGAGTGGGAGCAAACTTTAGGCAGGGGTGTGGGCTAGATGGGGTGCCACGCTAGGAGTGGGGGTGCAGGGCTCAAGAAACCTAAATATATGTGTCAGGCAGGCCTGAGCTAGTCTGTTCCACTACCATCCCCAATTTTAAAAGAAATAACGGTAGTAGTTCTTAACTTTATTTTAATTATAGACTCTGTTAATTATGGACTCTCTCGCACCAAACACTGATACACACTTGGGACATGTACATTTGTATATACAATTTCAGGGGTTTCAGCCCTGGAAACCCATCCATGGGTGTCTAGGAGTCCAAGGACCCCAAGTGAAGCATCCTCGATTAATGGTCTAAGTGCTTATCCAAAGTCACATAGCTGGTCAATGGCAGAAAGGGAACGAGGTCTCCTTACTCTCTGATAAGGACTTTCTAGAAGACTCCAGAGACTGTTATTGAGAGAAACTTTAGGTGACAACCCACATTTGGGAGCTCAACCTAGTGGAGCTGGAACCTCAAAATAATTTCTTACCTGTGCAACTTTGAAACTCAAGTGGAAAACAAAGGTCTAAGTATTAAGCACCCACTACATAGAAGCCTCTGTTTTAAACACAGGATAAGGCAGAAACCAGTCAGGCACCATCCCTGCCCTTGGGGTGTCTATGGCCTAACCATGGAGACAGAAAGGGAACAAGTACTAATTATTAGAAGTTGCTTCTTAATGAGCATTATAAAGGTTATCTTGAACTCTTTTGGAGAAACTATGTTAAATAAATGATTAACCTTAATACTATAGTGTTAAGCCCCTGTGTTTATGAATAATTAAAGGTGTTGCCATTATTGAAACACAAAGCTCTAGGCACCTCTGTTTATCTGTTCCTTCTAGAAGCAGGTTGTCCAGCCCGCAGCCGAAGCTCAAGCATGTTTCCACTGGGTTTTCACTCTGTGCACATGCCCCGGTGTCTGTTTTGCCTGTGGGAGAGAAGAGGGCTGAGCCACTTGGAAGTGAAGCCAGACTCTCCAGTCCGAGTACTCTGTAAATATTTACAGTATCCGTGGCACTCCTTCTCACACCAAATGCCGGGGATAATCAGAAAAACTAATGAACTCAAGTTGACCCTATGTCACGCTCTGGTAAATATTCAGATGGTGCATTTTGGGAGGCTGGCCACGAAGCTGTGGGGAAGAGGCTGCTCTAAATAAGAAATTGTTCTAAATAGGAAATGGTCAGTATCATTCTTTTTCCGAACATTCAGAACAAAGTTGAGGGAGAATGAATCGTCCCATTTGGGGAATGATTGATGCGTGGGCCCTTTTTTATTTTGGCAGTCGGAAGCGCGCTCTTCACATGTGGGTGGTGAATATTAGCGAGGAGCTGTGATTTCTGGCACGGTTGCTGAGCCCATCAGGGATGGGAGAGCTGGTAAAGGGCAACTGTGCCCCTCAGGCCCCTCATGTTCATTACAAGTGCTGTAGGCTTTTGTTTGCGCTGGGTTCCAAGGGTAAGGCGTCTTGTGTATGAAAAGGCTGTTAGAAGACCCCACTGCCCTCATTGGCAACCAGCCTACAGTGTGAGGTGATGACTTGGTGGGCTATGCCCCACAACCCCAAACTTGAGTTGTGAGTCACTGCTGAGCCACACTGAATGCAGGCTCCACGCGTTTCTGGGGAATCTTCTCTCTTTTCAAAAACATCCAGGCAAGGGAGCGTGGGTCTGTGCCTGTCTCCTTGCTAAGCTGGATCTCAGAGAACTTTGGCAATCGATACTTAGAGGTGTTGGAACCTGCTGGCATTACTTGCTTCCCTCTTTATCACCATGTAGCCTGCATAGGGCTTGGCTGCTCCAGGATCGTGGGGTATCTGGGGAAGCTGGCTGAAGATTCTGTGGTCCCTCTTCCCACCTCCACAGAGGAGGCCACCAACAGCAGCTCTGCTTTTCAGATGCTCATCTCTGGCATCTTGGCTCACATGCAGGAATGACAGCCGAAATAACCCAGGGATGGAGCAGAAATGCCCTCTCCTGGAACATCTCTTGTCAAGATTCTTTTTCTCTCAGGAAGGTACCCCAAACTATTGGAATCCAAACCCTAGCATTTGACTCCAGTCAATACGGGTGGGGCAGGAGGAAGAAAAGAGAGAGACCTCAACCCAGGCAGAAACCCAATCTAGATGATTCACATTCTTCTATCTTGGGAGCAAGACAGATGGGTATTTTCTTGCCAGTATTTTTTTTTTTTTTTTAAATTCAATCACTTTTCAGTTCCTATCCATTTAGATCTACTTGTGTGGATGTTGGTAGTATTTACAAATATATCCGATAAGTTTGGTCATTTGAATTCAGATAGCTAAGATGTTAGAGGGAAATTTTTCTTTTTTTTGTTTTTGATGAAAAAATGTTTTAAAAGTTTTGACTTTTGGGGAATTGAACCACCAGCAAAATCAGTCTAAAGCATTGAACCTGTCTAGAGATAGAATCACCCAAGCTCTGAGCAGAAATAGGTGGCAGATGTTGGCACACAGACCTCTCCACAGGTTGGGGTGAAGGAATCACCACTTGGCCAGAATGCCTCCCTTCATATCGTGTTTCCTGGGCTCCGTGTGTCTCCTCCAGGCATGGATCTGCCATACGGGAAACCCCATTTTCCTGCCATCCCCTTGGAGACTTTTAAGCTAATGGCCTGTTTCATTGAAACTCTGTGCATTTAGGGTTTGCTACCCAGCTTTTTCCTGGATGGCCTGCAGGAAATGGACAGTCCTCGGCCAAAGAAGAGGAAACAGATTATCTTTTGTAAGTGAGGAAAAGAGTCATGGCTTTGAAAGACCTGGCGCAAGTAGATTTTCAGGCTTGGGCAATGACCTGGGTTGGACATTTTTAGCAGCAGAAGCCAAAAAGGAAATGCCCTGGGCGACACGATGTCTGCCTTATAGCACAGAGCATACCCATTCATTTGCATCATCCTCTGAGAGGCTGTGGGTGCAAATGGAGAAGTCCACAAGGCATAGCAAGAATGAGCAGTAACAGCTGTTACTTGGTGAATTGTGACAATTTTCCATTATCACACAAAAAAATCAGGGGATGATTCCATTCTACTTCAGTCTCCGGAATAATTTTGACTCTTTCACGCCACGCTAGCACCTCTCTGTGGTCACACTGAGAACTTTGTTGAGGATTTGTTCCCAGGATTTTGTGGCTGTGGGATCCCCAACTCCATTTACTCACTTGGTCAAATCGGTGAAGGTTTGTGGTCTCTGCATCCCTAGCAAGAGCAGAAAAGAGTGACAAAATCTTCATCAGTAAAATGGAGATGACTTTACTCTCTTCTTGGAGTGGTTAATAGCATGAAATGACTCCACGTGTATGACTCATGAGTCCCTAGCATACTCCTGGCACAGAGGAGGTGCTCAGAGAAGGCTAGCATCTTTCCCCCGAGGTGGTGAACACAAATCACAGGGGGCAAGGGTAGGGGGTGCAGGAAAGTGGAGGTGCCCAGTGATCTGCCTTGTGGGGCAAGGGCTTCACCCTGCCCTGGCTGCTGTCACCTGTAGACAGAAAGACCCAGGGCAGTGCTTCCTAACCCTTGTTGGGGCATGGATCCTCTCGAGAACTGAATGGAAGCCATGGTCCCTCTACCTATAAAAAGTAGAAAACCTAAGTAGAAATGACAGCAATCTTTATTGAGCACCCTGCTGCCAGGAACCGTGCTGGTGCTTCCATAGTTTAGCTCATCTCTAGCCAACCCTAGAAGGCGGATACTATTTATTACCACCAAATGCAAATATGCAGGCAAAGGAAAGTTAAGTAACTTGGCCACGCCTATGCTTAGTGAGTAGTAAACTCAGGATTTGAACCCTGGTAGCCTAGTTCCAGAGCCCAACTCCTTAACCACTATGCTTCCCTACAAACACACCACATATGCACACACACCAAAAGATTAGGTACAATGTCAAGGGGCTCTATCTGACCCAGCTGAAGCATACTGTAGACCACTGGATGGTTAGAGCAGCTTTCCTTTCTTCCCTTCCCACCCAGAAGGCAATGGCTTAGGAAGCATGGGAGCAGGGGCAGTGCACCTGGACGGCTGAGAGCAAGGTGCCGGGGAGGGCAGCTGGAAGGCCCCTCCCAGAAGACGCCTCTGGAGGTAAAATTCGAGAGCCCACAGCCTGGGGATTGGTTCTGAGTGTGGCCTGGACACATGGACATCGTCCTCAGGAGAACAAAGCAGAAACCAGGTGGCACAGGACTTCTTCGCGGGTGTTCATTGTAAAGAGCCTATGGCATGTCCAGCTCAGTGCTGGGGACCCGGGATCCTCAGGTGAATTGAAAAACCATCTTGACTCTCCACTCCAAAATTGAGGCGCTTGTAGTATAAAAGTCAGGGGATGCTGTGAGTCGGAATCCTGGTGAGCAGGCAACAGTCAAGCCAACATGCCAAAATTGAAGGGAAAAGTCAGCAAGCCATGAGAAACAGAGCCGCAGGAATCAACAAAGGGGATTAGGAACGTGGACAGGGAAGTCAGAACTCAGGACAGCCATCGGGGTGCTCGTGACGCCGCCTGAACCCAGGCTGCTGGTTCTCACCGCCAGGTCAGACCGCACCTTCTTCGCCTCTGCTGTTGTCCAAGCCGTGCCTTCAGCACGAGCCGCTCTTCCCTGCACCTCCCTCCGTGTCAGCTGAACTCTCCTCTGCCCTGCAAGCTTCCTAGACCCGGAGCTTCAGTGCCACATTCTCAGCAGAGTTGCTGCTCCCACCTCTGTCCTTCTACCTGGTTCTGCTGTCATTGGGGCAAGCGTTTCCTGGTTACAGCCTGCCTCTCCCGGGAGACAATGGGGCCCTCGGGGCACCCACGGTCTTCCTCACCCTTTGAGCCCCACGGTCCCTGATGGTGACTGCATAAAGGACGACCTTGCACTAGATTGCCCCAAGCCCACAGGTAAGAGCAGGGAATGGGCTGCACCTGGTAGAAAGGAGGGGCTGATGAGATATAGGAAAACATGCGGGTGTGTCAGGAATGGATGCCTTGATGGAGCTACAAGAGCTTTTAAACAATGGCTTTGTGGTGACTCGAAGGGATGTAACCCAGGTTCAAAACCTGGTCCCTAAGTTTCTAACTGTGTGTCCTTGGGCAAGTTACTTCCCAGATCTTCAATCTTCTCTTTTGTAAAATGGTAATAATAACTATATCACTTATTCAGTGGCAGAGGAGATGAAATAGTGCCACATACTTCGCACAGTACTTGACACAAAAATAAGCAGTCAATAGTTATTATTGTGAATGATGTCATTGTCATTACTATAATAATGACTCAACCTGGAGGCACCTAAGCAGACAAGGGCTATGAGCTTAGGCTAGCTTACTCAGGAGCACTTAACCCAACTCCTTTCACTGGGCACAGCTCTCAACAACAGCTACCAAAATCCTTTCAGGACCGGCAAGAATATTCTTTCAAATGATGTGGCCTCTTGACACAAGGGATATTTTCAAGACACAACTGTTTCTCGGAAAATTACATTTTTAGGGGTCTATTACCCTTTCAAGAATAGTTCACAAATCCTGGAAGCAAAGTGTTTGATCCTTTCTCCTCAGAAGGTTTGAGGTGAGGAAATAATATTCATTGTCAGAGTTGGCTGAGAAATTCGTGGAAAGCAGGGGGAGGAAGGTGCTCTGCAGGGCACACACTCCTCGAATGGGATGAAAAAGAGGCCCAGAAAGGCCACCTCACTCACCCAAACTTCCCACCAAGAGACCCATGGGACTTTCCTTTTGCACATTTTAAAGATCTCCATTCCTTTCAAATCCAGGTCTATATTTCTGAGCTGAAAGAGTTCAAAAGTGATTCTGAAGTGGCTCAGCATGATGCTGTAGATCTAGACTCTGGTCCTTGTCTTGACACCAGCTCACTGTGTGTCTTTGGACAAGTTACTTAACCTCTCTGAGCTTGGTGTCCTCATTACAAGAGGAGCATTGGACTGATTGGTCAGGGCCCTTTCCAGCATTAGCCTTTGTTGATGTTTTTCTCTGGGAGGTAGCTTTTCTCTCCACCAGCTTCATGTCCTCTTTATGGTGTGAAACTCCAACCCACTTTGAGAAAGTCAGCCAGAGTTGGGTTCCCAATGCAACCACGTAGCCAGCTGAGGAACTTGGGGCACCTCTCTTATTATCACCAAAATTCCAATTTCCTCTTCTGTAAAATGGAGAAATCTTACCTGCCTCCTAGGCTGGGACAAGGCCTAAATGAAGGAGTGTCTTAAGTTTCCTGCCTAGCATGTCATCAGCCAGGGCTGTAGGGAAGGTCAAATTCTCTTTCCTTCTCTCTAACACCTGTCTTCTCTGCCCCCCTTCTCGTCCTGGGTGCTTCTGCCACCCCCTCCCCGTTCCCGCAAAGCGCAGTCAGGAAGGCGAAAGTCATGGGAAACCACCCTTTTCTCACGAATCCCTTGGAACAATCCTGTTTTCCATCCCCCTTCCCAAAATTGCAGCTAAATGCCATTTGCAAATTCACGAACATTCCCCTTTTGATTAGGATGATGCGAGTAATAACACTTATCACAAATGGCAGGCTCTTCTCTGAGTGCTTTGGGAACATTCTTTGCCTTCTTTTGCTTCTTGTACAATGAGAATGGTATTTTATCCACTTAACAGATGAGAAGACTGATGCTCAGGAAGCCTAGGTAACTTGTCCAGTCAGTAGAAAAGCAGCCAACACGTTGGGCAGCCGCACAGCCTCCCTGCTGTCCTGGACGCCCCTTCTGCCCACGGGACCCTGAGCACGCAGGTGGCTTGAGGTCAAAGCCTCCAGCCAGGTAGGAAGGAAAACAGTGCCGGAGCAGGATGGGGCCAGGGAGGGTGGGTAGCCGAAAGTGGTGGTCCCCAGGGACCCGGGGTGGGGCTGCAGCCACAGTGGCCTCCTGCACCCACATCCACCTACTTTCTTTGGCTCCGCAGTGGCCACAGAGTGAAGGTGAGCTCCTGCTGGCACTGACAGTGAGCAACCCCGAGGAGGATGCTGGGCTCAGATTGGTACACAGGCCCTTAGCTCCAGCGGTGCAAAGGTTGTGCATGGAGCTAGGAGCTGGGAGAAGTGAGGCATGAGGCCCGGGGTTACCCAAAGGCCAACTATGACCCCGGAAGGCTCAGCTTACACCCCTGCATGTTTTCCTGCCTGAGAACAGGGGGGAAATTCCATCTCCAGGCTGGGAGCTGTCAGTCTCATGTGCCTGTGGGTTTGTGGTTTGCTGCCAGGTGCTCCCGACCCTGCAATATGGGGAGGGTCTGGAAATGAATGCTACTCCTCCCTGGGTGAGCAGAGGGGAGAAGAGCAAATGTGGAGGGGCCCATTAACCCAGAGGCTGGAGAGCAAGCTGCCGGCTGGAAGTGAGGAGAGCTCAGCAGGGCCCTGGGCCAGGGGCTTTCTGCCTCAGAGTGCATGCCAGGGTCCTGCCAGGGGTTCTGGACTCTCCTCATGGCCCAGCCTGTCTCCTGAGGCCGAAGGCAAGATTTCTCCATTGCAGATGCAGGCTTTCTCCAGGAGTTGACCCTGGGGTGGGAACCTAAGGACGGAAGAACAGGGCTTAAGAGTCTCGCCTGGGCTTGAAGCCTGGTGCTGCAGGGTCAGCTGGGTGACCTGGGCAAGTTACTGACGTGCTCTAGGCCTCAGTTTCCTCATCTGTATCACTGGGATGAAAAAACAGGACCTGCCTCTTAGGTTCATTGTGTAGAAAGATGAGGCAAAAAAGCACTTAGCATATTTGACGCACAATAAGTGCTCGTTAAGTGTCACTGAATGTTCGGGATTCTTCTTCTGGGTAGCAGATCTCTTAGACAGGTCTTGGGTCATAACATTAATCCCACTTTGCAACTTTGCAGAAATCTCCTGGCCCACAGTCCTGGATTCAGCAATACACCATCCCAGACAAACAGAGGTTTGTCAGTGGCAGTCCTTAAACTTTATCCAACCCTTGCTGAGTTCCAGATCCAACAACAGCGGCATTTGTTGTTTATGATCTCATGTAACCCTCATAATAACTCTATGAGGCAAGCACTATTTTATTGTCATCACCCCCAGTCTTATAGGATTCAAGGCTGCAGCACAGCTAGACCGAGGCAAGGTCAGGATGAGAAAGCAGAGGATGCCTTAGTTTCGTAGGTCTGCTCTAACAAAGCACCACAAACAAGGTGGCTTAAAATCATGGAAATCTGTTATTTCACAGTTCTGAGGGCCAGAAGTCCAAAGTCAAGGGGTCGTCAGGGCCACGGCCCCTCTGAAGACTCTAGGGAAGAACCCGTTCTTGCCTCTTCCCAGCCTGCAGCAACCCGTGGACGTCCTTGGCTTACAGCTGCCTCATTCGCATCGCTTCGCCTTTACTCGGTCATCTTCCCTCCTTGCTTGTCTACGTGGCTCCAAACCTCCCTCTCCTTTAAAGGACACCAGCCGTTGGATTTGGGGGCTGCGCTAATCCACCATGACCTCATCTGAACTCGCTTACATCTGCAAAGACTATTTCCAAAGAAGGTCCTATGCACAGGCACTGGAGGTTAGGACTCCAGCCTATCTTTCGTGGGGACACAGCTCAACCCCCAAGAGTGGGTATTTCAGAATCCCTGCTCTGAGTCACTAGGCGATGCTGCCTGTCCAGTCAGAGCTGTCCAGCCTCAGCCCACTTCTCAGCTCCTCTGCTTTATCATCTTACAAGGCAGGGGGAGGGCTGCAGGGAGGGGCTGAAGAACATTTCAGAAGAGGGCAAGGGGATATTTGGTCCAAAGCAGCCTCCAGTTTTGGGTGCAGATGTCCTGAATCTGTGCAAAGGTGGCTTAACTCCTCCCTTGGACTAGAAGACAAAGCCCATAGGCTTAACCTTCCTTGAGGTGGGTCAGCGGTCACCCTGAAGCCTACGCAAATGCCATATTGTTTCAAAATCCATAATTCAAAATTGGAAGGAAAAGGCTCCTAGACGGGAAAGCTGGGGTCACCTTGGAGAACATCTCATCTGCACTTACCTGATGGGTGGGGAAACTGAGGCCCGACTCGTGCACAAGGCCAGTGTGCTCAGGGCAGAGCAGCAGCCACACTGTTGACAGGGGACAGACACAGCTAGGGCTCAATGTCACCAAACACCCAGCGTCGGGCTTGGGGGCCCCACGGCACCACACATGGGGCTTCCCTGCCTTGGGCTTTGTTGCGTGGACCCCGCTTCTGGTGGAGGCACCGCCAGGTCCCCTGGTGGAGGTAACGACAAAGCTGTGTCTGTAGCCCCTCAGCACTGTACCCCTCCCTGATGCGGATGCAGATGGAGGCCTGTGCAGCCCACGAGTGGCCTGGAGATCATGCATCTCAGCCAGACCTTACGGGCTCATCCTGCACGCTGTGGGGTAACTGATAGTGCGGTTATGCATTTGAAAGACTTCCATATGAAAAGAGGTTGGGACAATAGCATCGATGTGGCTCCTCTCTCTCCTAAGTTGAAAATATTGAATATACCTGAAAACTCAGCTAACGATCTTCAGGGAGGAGGCATTAGAAATCTTGAAGAGATTTTCCAATGCACCGAAGACAACAATGTCAATAACTTTCTGAAGCCAGCCCCTAGCCCCTATCCTGCCAGAGGAAGGGGAGGGCAGGGGTCCTGACCGATTGTTCTGTCTAGCGGTGCTATCTGGGAGTCAGGCCACTGCTGGCTGACCAAGATCTTACAAAACCCTCTAAAACCGAGCCCCCTGCCCAATTTAGAGAAATGCACTTGTAGCGCCAATGATCCTGGGGAATGGGGTTTGGCCATGCATTTGTTTAGCAACACAGGTCCCCTGTGCCGACACGGTATCCACCATCTTTGGGATACAGACAATTTCATGTACTTCCCCTCTTATTTATTTGCTTATAATTTTAATCTGTACATTATTAACAACTTTTCACTTTTCAAACACGCATGTGAGCTGTTCCTTTGAAAAATTCATCGTAAGTCAAATCTGCCTTTTTATTTGCTTTTACCATCTATTCAAACTATTCTTTAAAATCTCTCTATTGAAATATGAAATCACTGCTCTTTTTCTCTTAAGAAAAGATTACCGTCAATTCAATGATTGACCTTAAGATCAGAAACTATTATTTTAGGTTCAGAACACTGTGTGAGACCTGTAATCAGAGAATCAACTGTGCTGAACATGCAGAGGACTGGGATAGTTCTGGAAGCTTCTTTACTAGCCTATGGAGAGCTTGAGAAGCAGAGGTGGGCTGTGGTACTCTGACAGGCTTTACCCCTCTCTTTTCTAAATTTTCCTCTTAAAGAGGGAAAAAAAAAAAGTTGCTCCTGCTTTCAACATGAGGAATGCTGTGCTTCCCCAGCAGACAGGGCTGGGGCACGGAAGGGGTGGAGGGAAATGGGAGTTGGGAGTGGTGTTTGTGTGTGTGTGTATCTTTGAGAACTTGAGACAGCGTATAGGATGCTGCTTTTCACGGCCCTTTGGGGAAGGCGAATCAATCACCTTGACTGAATTGATCAGTTTCTTCTGGAAAACAAGTATTCTGACTAGGAGCTGTATCTCCCATTAATTGACCGGCCATTTGCCCGAATCCGTTGTTTCGGCTACACACAGGTGAGTTAGCCTCTGAGTTCCCTGGAGGATTTAACATTGGGATGTTTCAAGATGGACATTTCCCACGAATGCCTTGGATTTCTCCAGATCTTTCTTTCTCTCCCTCCTCCCTTCTCTCCCCTCTCCCCCGTCCTCACTAGGAGATGGCTACTTGACAGAAATGGCCACTCAGCCCCCTCCCATCCAGGGCAAGAAGAAGATGCTCCAGGGAGGAAAGGATCCCAGGTGGCCAAGACGAACCCACAGCCAAACTCAGCCTGTCCACTCCCATCCTCCCTCCCACTCCCCCATAAATATACGAGCTGGGTGAAAACAAAGGCTTGTGCAGATGCAGGCTTAAGACAAATCCTCCAGCCATCCCTCCCCCCAATTGTCCAACCAACCCCAAGCCCCGCTGACTGTTCCGGTGGTGCCTGGAGCTCAGACCTGCCCCTAAGGCAGGGCCCTCTGAGGGCTCTCGGGCGCCAGGGCAGAAGGGAAGGAGCTCCACGCCGGCTCCCCACAGCCACCATCTGCACCCCAGAGCCCGCTGGCGAGCTGGGGCACAGCCTTCGCTAGCTAGGCTCCTCTCTGCGCCTCATGTCCCTGTGCTCTGCCTCCTTCAGGCTCTTCTTCTGGACATCTTCGTCCCTCGCCCTCCTCTGCCCGCGCTGCCCATCCCAGAGCCGCCTCTCCTCAGCCACCAGCCCACGGCGGCCTTGGCCTTCCTGGGTCGCCTCTAAATCTCTTCGGAGGCATTTCATTCAGGGCGGTTCTGAGGCGAGTGTCACCTCTCAACTGCTGGAGAATGTATTAGAAATTCTTGATAGCGATGCTTTACTCTTAAATACAAAACCAGCCCTTTTCAAAGGCCCCCTGAAGGGCCAAGAACATGCCCTGACTATAGAGAAGGAAACATTTTATCCTAGCGATTCTTAAGCAGAGAAACACCCGATTGCTTCGGCCGGCCGAGTGTGAAATCATTTACACAGCGCCGCGGGCGGGGCGGCCACCGCGCGGGCCTGGGGCGCCCAGCGGACCCGGCTGGCGGGGCCTGGGCGGCTCCTCCGCTGTCGCCGCGCCGCCGGATGCTGACGCGCAGACTCAGTTCATCAGTGCCCGCGGGGCGGCGGGAAAGGGCCCCTGACTGCCTCGTGACTGCAAATTCACTGCACCGTCAACCGCTTTTGCAGAAACAGCCACTTCTGCTCCGGACTCTCCCTTCTGACGCCCGTGGAGGCCCAGGGCTGGCTTCCGAAGTCTTCAGACTGAAAATGGGGCAAAATGGAGACGAGGGAGTTAGGGAGGGAAGGCAGAGCCGGGCTTGGACTAGTCCTGAGCTAGCTGTGTGACTCGGTGCAAGTTACTTAACCTCTCTGAACCGTCGTTTCAATATCTGTAAATTGGAGATAATTCTAGTACCTACGTCCTAGGGTTCTTGTGAGGATTAAATGAGATAAGCCATTTATGGCATTGAGCATGAAATGTACTCAAATGTTAGATGTCATCTTCACCAGCATCGTATTCCTCATTATTACTCTAGATTTGGCCTCTGAGCCCTTTATGTTGAGGGAGCCAGGAGCCAAAACAACGAACCTCCCGGCATCCTGCGCACTGCCTGGGAGGGGTGGTTGGGCCAAATTATCATTGGCACCAATGCTTTTGAGAAATGGAGAGTCTTTTTCATGAGATTCAAAACAGCCGTGTGGAAAATGGAACCCTGTGGCCAAAGAGACATACTGTCACCAGAAGTGTTGGAGCACAGAAAAGCTTGGACACTACCAATGTCCCAGGAGAGGGAGTCTTAGCGTGGCAAGAGGTATCAGAGCCAGCTCCCTTCCCACCCCTCAGGCAGGCGGGGGCAGCTGTGGAAACTGCAGCCTTTGCATATTGGATGGGGCTATTAACCAGGGGCAGTGGTCTCTTGCCAGTTTATAGGCTCTTCAGTGTTTTGTTGTGTATCTCCTATGTGCTGTACTAGGTGCAGCTCCCCTTAGAGTTCTACTCAGAGAGACTAACTCTGCAAAATTTGAAAAGTGATGGAAAGTTCATTTCACATTGACTTAGCACAACGGAATGAAACAAGGTGGAATGAGAGCTCCTCTCCTGGCATTTGGACTGACATGAAGGATGGGGAGGAGCCAATAGGTAAATAGGGAGAAAAAGATTCTAGGAAGAGAAAACAGCAAATACCAGTCCCAGGAGCTGGGGATAAAGTAGTCAAGGAACAGAAAGAAGGACTGTGAAGCTGGATCCCATAACCACAGGGTGCTTGCAATGAGATAAGGGCAGCCCCTGTGGGCCATGGCAAGGAAATGGGATTTTATTCTAGGAGCAGTGGGATGCCACTGAAGTGTTTTAAGGAGGGATGACATCATTGGACTTATCCACCATAAACATCTTCCAGTATGGGACATTGCTTTGTCCTTGTCCCTTTCCCACTTTGAGAAATTCTTTTGCAAAAGTAGACCAAGAGAAGGCTCTGCTAATGAGTCCATGGAAATAGATGTAGAGACCAGAAGCCTATTTTACAATGAGGTGTGCTTTGAAATGCCTTGAAAATATCCCCAACTGATTCCTGACTCTTTGGGGCTGCTTTCAGCTCACTTGAGCTGTAATGAAGGTGGCCTTTATCAGTCTGAGCTTGAGTTGCCTTAATTAGACCCAGATTCTCTATCTTTAAATTGGTCTTACATCAAAGCTAGAGTTATAATTGCAGGTGACGCATTTGCAAGTTGCATTGTTATGTAGAATACAGCTGCCAGCAGGTTGTGTTGGGATTATTGAAAAGCAATTTGCTGGGGAGGTCTATAGGGGAAAGGTATTTCACCTCACTAAGCCTAAAAAAAAAAGAGGAATAGATAGCTCCAGGTCTTGAAAAACAACTTGTCTAACAAGAGTTTTTAACAACTGTCAGCATTTTACCGGCCCTATTTTGCATGCACATCGGGCTGAAGCCACCCCTGGTTCTGGGACATGGCTGTGAAGGTCCACATTGTTAGAGGTCATTGCTGGTCTGAATTGAATATGGCTGTGGGATTGGCCTGCGGGGTCACTAAAGGTTATCGTGAAAGCTCAGGCTGCTGGAGGTAATTCCCTGCTCACCAATTCCCCAGTCTGATTTTTGGAACCAGGAGACTTCAGGCTCAAAGATGCTCAGAGAAGATGCTTGACTTGGTTTCTTTGTTTCAAAAGCAGTTTGTTTTTTGATTGACAAGAGGCAGTCTCATTGGAGAAGCTTTCCCTCATCTGTATAGGAAGATTGCGATTCAAGCCCTAAGGAAAATGTGGACATGTGGACATGCTCCTGTGTTTGGAGGTGAGGGAATTTGTGACTAGCTGAGTCTCAAGAGAGGAGAATGCTTTAGAACTTAGTGAGGGCCACTCAGATTAAAGGGCCACTCGGGTTCCAAAGCATAACTTCTAAATGGAAGTTATGGATGGAAACACACGATCAAGAGAGAGCCATCCATTCATCATCTGCTGGTACATATTTCTTTGCACACTCGCTTAGGACATACAAGAAGAGAGTAGGAGCTAGTCAATGAATGACTGTCTGCATATTTGCCTAAATTCTTGATTTGCTGTTAAGCAGGAGGAAACAAACTCATTTCCCCCCACCCCAACTTGATTGGTTACAGTCTGTGCTAAATTAGGAACCATGAGTCAGATCTCCCAGAAAATGCTCAGAGAAGCACAGGAAGAAACACTAACAGAGTGTTTACACAGTACCCCCCTCTTCCCGTGTTATCACTTCTGATGCCACTTTGAAAGTGTGAAAGAGTTGGTCTCTGCAAGCTCTGGCCTTCTGGTCACCAGTGAAGGTGCGTTGTCCACAGTGGTGCCTACAGCCCACCCAGACAGCTGGTTGCTTCAGCGAAGTGGGGGGAGCCGTTGCGTAGCTTAATTTTTCACTTTTCGGCTGTTTGTTCTGGTGGTTGAACAGTCGTGGCCTCTGGGGAGGTAGGTGACCTCTTGCCTCTTAAATTGGGATAATTTCTCTGGGCAGGAACATAGCCTCAGCTCTGAAGGGTTTAAGTTTGGGGGAAGGAGAGGTCAAATTAGCCACCAAGGACAGGGAATGCAGGCCTTCGCTCCAAACCACATCCACTTTTCTAATCAAACTGGCTCATATGATTCAAATTATTTCTCCGTCCTTTCCAAGGGCAGCGGGCCATGGGGTAGGCTGATGACCTGTGAAATTTCAATTTTAAAATATGAAACTGGTTTTGATTTCTTTAAAAAAAAATCCAGCCCATTCCTCTGGTTGTGTGTGGATGTGAGAAGCGTGCATGTAGACAGAGCAAAAACAGGGGCCAGAAGACTGGACCACACCTGGTCACACCTCCTCATCACCCGCCCCCCACCTTCTTGGCAACTCCTCAGGCCAAGTTTCTATGCCCAGGAAACATGGAGAACTCTCCTAGGACTTGGTAGTGAACCACGCATACGCTCTCAGCAGTGCCACAGGGACCACGGCAGGAAGTGAGGCCTGGGCCAGGTTTTGTGGAGATGTCCACCGGAAACACCCTGGCAGAAGGTGGGGCTCATCAGAGTGAAGTGACCGGATCCGCGTCCTCTGTGCTGTGTCCACCACTTCTTGCTTCTTTCTTCTCCCCTTCTGGTTGATATTGTTGAATGTGGCTTCCGTGGGAGCTGGGAGTCCATTGTGGACTTCCCGAGTCGGTGTGGAGGCCCTGGGAGAAAGCACCCAGGCACAGAGAGGCTTTGCCCTCTGTTCTCTCAGACTTCTGCATTGACTCATCTATGAAGCAACCTGCATGCCCTTGTCTTACTCACCTTCCCTTTTCCTTGGAAAACTACTCAGCTGTTAGATCTAATGGACTCTGTGTGTGAGTGTGTGTGTATAATGAGACAGATAGGTCACTATGATTTGCATAATTTAAAAGTTCATGTACATAAAGCAACAATACACGTCAAACAAAAAAAGATGACGTTAAACACGTTAGAGGAGCTGCCGATGGGAGGAGAGAAATAGAAATGGGACGGGAGTCTAAGAAGGACTAAATAAAACACCTAACAAGTGGATGAATAAATCATTCTATCAATGATGATAATGTGTCCTGAGCTTAAGAATATGATTGACTCAACCCCCTGTACTCAGGGAAGAGAAAATAATGAAAGTGATTTATATTCTTCTAATGCTGGACATGAGGTTGAGGACCCAAGTAACACCACTGATGCCAAAATGACTAGTTCAGCCTGGATTCTTCCATGCTCATGGATTGGCATATCTCCAGATGTTAAGCGAGCTCACCAAGAGAAGACAGGAGATGAACTCCCAGGGAAAGCACCTTCCAGAGAATGATGACAGCTTCCAAAGAGGCTGCTTTCTCCTTTCCTGACCATGTTCCCTCCACCTTCCCCGTGTGATGCAGGTTGTTATTGGGAAGGGAGCAGGCTGAGCTTCCATGTCACCATCTGTAATATGGGGTAATGATGGTACTTCCCTCATCAGGCTGTTGCCCCGTTCTCAGCAAGCACAGTGCCTGGCACATAGTAAATGCTCAATATCATCACCATCATCGCCATCACCACCATCATCACCATCACCACCATCATCATGGTAATGACAATATTTGTTAAGAGTAATAATGATAATAATGATACAATAAATATTGCCATGGGGTCATTTTTCTTTTTCTTATTAAGCCTTGCTCAGAAGGTCTATTTCTGGAACTATTCTGGAGATCTTGGTGTCCAGCCATGAAATTAATGAAGACAATGAAGTCTTCTGGGATTCTGGAAGACAGAATATTCTTTGTCTTTTCTTAAGTCTCCTGAGGATTCTACAAGGCAGGGGTCACTGCAGAGGAAGTCCTGGCACCTATATCAGACAATTCAGTGTGAGCAATCTGAGTCTAGACGCTCATCAAGAGAAAAAGTTGGAAGAGAGTGAGAGCTTCACATGGGATTGCTGGTGAGTAAAGAATAGCTGGTGACCCAGACCGTCCATGCTGGCTGGTTGCTCCTTTCTAATGGTGACTTACAACTGCTGTAGAGTGTTTCATTGCCCAAAGCACTTTAATACCTCTTATCCCATGTGAGCCTCATGGCTTTCTCCTGTAGAGATATAGAACTCCCATTTTACAGATGGGAAAACTGAGGCCCAGAATCTTGCAAGGCCAGGAAGCATGTTAGTTGTGTGCCTGGACCTAGAACTCAGGCACACTAACTCCCAATTCAGGGCATTGTACAGTAATAATGGTGATAATGATAATGTTAATTATGATGCACAACTATCTCTATGAGCCAGGCGCCTTGTTATGTTAGTATGTTTTACTGAATCCTCTCAAGAAGCCTGTGAGTAGATGCAGTTACCATTCATCCTCATACTGTTCCAAGGGTGGGTCAGCACCCATTCCTTTACCCCAGATTAAGAAACAAGATGCTGTGTCTTGGGGCCATGGAGGAAGAGATGGCTGCAGTTTCTGCAGCAAAGGGCTCTACCATCTGAACTAGGCCCAGCAGAGTTTGGCTGGAGTTCTAGTGAACTTTTCAGGGGTTCCAGGACCTTGCTTAGTGCCCTCTGCCCCGTCCATTGACTATCCTGGGTTCACTGGAGTTCAATGTGCCACCGAGACCTCCTTCCCCTGGGAGCTATCCTTCCTAAGTCACCCACTGCCTACTATGGATTTATCACAGGAGCTTCTATGAAATGGTGAGAACCTCACCCTGAAGGTAAAGGCAAATCTCTATCAGAAGTCAGGGTTGGGTCAGGTTTGCTCTTGATACTCACCCATTCTTTCTATTTGCTTTGTTTTCTCTTTCCTTGCCATTGTCCTGTTACCCTAGCCTGGCAATGCATAGGGGTGAGAGAGCTGCAGCTCCCCACGGAACTAAGGTGAAAAGTAGATGCCACATTTAGAACACAGACTGTCCAAGAAGGTCTGGGTATTGGCAGCGGGTGACCACAGAGGATTACCCCCTCACTGTATTAGTTCCCCTTTGCCCACAAGCCATGCTTTTTTTTTTTTTTAGGAGGTACGGGAGATTGAGCATGGGACCTTGTACATGTGAACCAGGTGCTCATCCACTGAGCTACAGCCGCTGCCCCCAGCCATGCTTTTATTTGGCTTCTGCTCTTTGCAGGTAAATCTTCATGGGAGAAAAGGAGGGACGTGGGCTAAGACAGGCACTGGAAAGATTCAGAGAGTCGGGAGGACTGGGCAAGAGTGCTAAAGGGAAAGGAGTGGTATGATGCCAGTGGAAGCAGGAAGAGGAAAGTCAAGCTGTGATGGGGACAGAATAGGCAGTAAGTTTGGCTGTGGGGGGAATAGCTTATGGGAGGAGAGAGGAGAAGAAGAGCTAGAGGGATGCTCAGAATATGAGGAAGCAATTTAGACTTCTGACTTTACTTATATGTCCCAATGTGTGTATTGTGTAACTCTGGTTTAGTAGCATGCTAAGAGTGGTTCTGGAGAGGAGAAAACAACTTTTCCCAAATAACTTTTGGAAAAGTTAAATTAAATGGCTTTCTTTAGCATAGGATTTGTCAGAACCTTTGTTATATAAATGTGCACTGTGAATCTGCCTTTGAGGAAGGATAAAATCTATAGCATTGTACCAATGAACCCATTTTTCAAGGTGAAGTTCATGGGATTAGTTTAACAGAACACTTTGAAAAATGGTTTTCCATATGAAATGTATTGTAGAATGATTAGGGAAGGGAACCATCCAGAAGGCAGTTCTACCCTTGGTTTACCATAAGGCCTACACAAAACCCCCGCCTTCCTCAATTTTATTACCATACATCTCCTTACCGCTACCATACCTTTCCTTAACCTACTGATTAAAGGCTGAGTTCTCTCCTTAGTTTGACCAACTTTGGAGATGACTCTGCTCTGTAAACCACAGTAGGACCTCAAGCCTTGGCATGTGACTCCTTGCAGAAAGCAGGCTGCTGACTCTACTTTCAGTTTTGAAATTGTTACAGCCAATGGTTCTAAAACACTTTAAGGTCATGAACCCATTTGAAAATCTAAGGAAAGCAAGGAACCCTGTTCTTGGGGCAAGGGGGCAGGAGGGAGCTTTTACATTTATAATTTGCATGCAATATGTAGGAATTTTCCCAAAGCTCCGAAACCCATCCATGGAATACCTGCAGGTTCATGCATTTGTCCATCTGCTCCTCTGATTGGTCACCACCATTTTCCTTTTCTGCTGAATGGACAGTCCAATTGGCCCACTTACAAAATTGGCTCTGTAGCCCATACATGATTCTTTGCTTGGGGAATTATCCAAACTGGCCATCCTGAAGCCATTTTCTGCAGTGGTATGGGAAAAGCATGGGCAGCTTTCTGAACTTGTTTTTAACTCAATGTCTTCTCTTTTGTCAGTAAACAGAGAAGAGACAGAACATTCTGCCTAAGAGACTTCTATGCTTCTCCTAACTTCTAAAGTTGGAGGAGGATAGGAGGATGTATACAGGAGAAGCCTTAATGTGAAGTCTGCCCTGGGAGATCCCACTGGGACCTGTTTTCCCTACATACTTTTCCTCAGGATCACTTTAAAATAGAGCCAAGCAATGTTTCTGTTTTTTACCTCAATGCATTGATTCTTGGAAAATGGGGACATGCCTGGTATCCACTCTCTCCCGGTCCCTATCCCCACTTCCCTATTGTTTGGGAGCTGACAGTCTTTATCATCCATTTGTTTTCAACCTCTTTGTGTCATATGATTTTAGGAGTCTCTCCTAAATACCATAAAGCTGGTTTCAGGTATTTTTAAAATCCAATCTGAAATTCTCTATACTGTAACATGATGACTTTGATGCATTCACATTTATTGTGATTACTGAGCTGCTTGGATTTATTCAAACTATTTTTCTTTTTTTTCCCTCCATTCATCAAATCTTTCTGTCTTCCCATTCTGCTTTGTATTGATCATAAGGGGTGAGAGAAAACATTCTGATACCTTTTATCTCAAAAAAAGACTGCAAAGGGATATATGTTTCCCTGACTTCTTCAGGAAATTCCAAGACTGTTGTGTCCCGAGTCTCCTAATCTCTTTATCTCCCCGAGGCTTGGACGTCAAGTACAGGAAAGGGGAAAATGGGTGCTGACAGTGATGGGCCTGAGTCAAGAAGAGAATGGAGTGTTGCTCCCCTTGTCTTTCTGCCCACATAGAAAATGGGAAAATGGCAAAGGGTGAGGCCAGAGAGAACAACAAGTAGAAAAGGTAGCAGCAAGTGGCTTAGAGATCTACCAGAAAGATCCAGATAAACGTCATGGTCTTTACTGGTGGAACCTGATCTGCCAGTTAGGGACCCTGCTTTTTGGCAGAAGTATGCCAGCCTTCTAAGTCATTAGGACTGGTAATAAGAGAGCTGCTTTCTGCTCCTGCCCTCATGATCAGAGCTTTCTCTCCCATGACTGTGTCTAATGATCCAGCACATGGAGCCCAAAGCTATGGCCTCCAGATGTCAGCAACTGCTTTTGGTCTCCAAGAGATTCAGTCAGCCTGCAGCTGCACCAATGACTGGCCCAGTAGACCAGAGGCCACGCTCTTGCCCTAAATTTGGCTGGGCTCTGGGAACAAGTAGCCAGGGCTATACTGAGCAGATTGTGTGTGTTTGTGTGGCCCAGCTCTTAAAGCATGCCCTGAGAAACACAACTCATAAGGAACAGCTGTAAAATTTTCCCTTCCACCATACGCTGCCCGAGGTCAAGAGTTTTCACAGTTCTTCTAGCGGAGGAGGAAGAATCCTGTAGCCTGGTGTTCTCCGATAGCTTGGGTAAACCTCCCCAGCCTGGAAGAGCTCTGTATAGATAGACAAATACTTTGATGGACAGGATGAGGCCTAGAGCAGGGAGGCCCAAGGGACCAGGGTCGCTGAGCTTGCTTGTGTTGAAGAGAGCCAGGCCAAGCCAGCCAGCCTGAGACCCCATGACAGATCTTATGCTTTATTCGGATAGAGACTGAGCTTTGCTCTAGAGTAATTGTCTGAGCCAGTGGCCTGCCGCAAGCTGGCTTGGCTAAAACACAGAACACTCACAGGCTGGGCCCGGGGAGCCTCGGCAGACTCCACAGCCTGGCTGTGGTTGGGCCGTCTAGAGGCCAGGGCCCCGGATGAAATCCAACTCAGACCACATCTAGTCAACACAAGGCTCTCTGCTAGCACTGGAAGAGTTTTCCGTGGGCTCCAGAAGTCTAGTAAGGCATACTGAGGGTGGTTAGGAGGTTAGATGTGGGCACCCAGATCTTGGCTTGAATTTCTATTCTCTTTCTGTGTACAGGTTACGTGGGCTTTGGTAAGTTATTTTCTTCACCTGTAAAGTTACCTTACAGGATTTTGTAAGGAATGAAGGAGGTAATATCTGTGAAGTGCTTAGCACTGGGCATAAGTGCTTAATAAATCAATGAAAGCTATTATTGTTCCTAAAGAAAAGATATGAAAGAGCAGAGATTGAGAGAACATTTAAGGCAAAAGGAATGAAGGACATGAATAAGTTAATAAAAAGGACTGAGCCCAGAATTTGTTTTTGTTGGGGACACTGGGAGAAGATACATGCATTCAATAAATATTAAGTTACTATAGGCCAAGCAGTGTAGGATACTATGGTGAACTAGAGAGACATAATCCATGCTCTTACTGGCCATCAGAGAGGAAGAACTGGGGGAGGCTGTAGAAATATTCTGTCTAATTCAACATGATATTTAAGTCAAAGCTGGGGGTGTTGGAATGGAGAGTACACACACTGGGCTGAATGTTCATCATTACATATCTTTGAATATCTTTTCTTTAGGACTCCCTCCATCCCTAGCAATTCTACCCTGCAGAGTGTTCTACAGAATCAGTTGACATCATGGAACCTTCTGGAACTCCTGGAAAGTCATACAACCCTGAACATTAATCCCTTCTTAATATGAGAGGACCTGCATAGTGGTGGACAATGAGGCTGACATCCGTGCTGCTCCTCCCTTATTGAGGAATGACAATGCTTTTTTGTGGTTTGATCACAAGCCCAGGTGTAATCTAGCTAAGGATAAGTTTAGGAATGGGCTTGGGACTCAAAATACAATGCAATAAGTGGAGATGTTGGCTGGAGGCTTCTGAGAAAGCCTGTCAATGGAGGGCTTCTACATCTCTCTTTCCTGCTGGACAAAAATAGAGAAACACTTTACCTTATTTCCATTACCAGCTATACAAAGCATGAAAGAAACCTGCCTCAGGTTGATGCCAACTCTGTGGACACTGGAGTGGAGAGGTGAGAAGACTGTGGGTCCTCAATGATCTAGTTGAGGAGTCAGAATCTACTTGGAAACCCAGCTATCTCCCGAATTCCTGCAGTTGGGATACAATACATTCCTTAGTGTTTAAATCAGTTTGAATGGAGTCTTCTATTGTTTCCAGACTAAAATATCCCAATTGACACAACTGATAAAACAGAACAAGGAATTTGGTTAAATGGTTACACCTCATCTTCTCCTTCAGTGCTTCCATTCTCCCCAGAGGAAACATAGTCAGCTAAGTCCAATCCCTGCTTGTCTAACAGCCAGTAAGGGGCATCCAGGAAACTCTCCTCCTCAGGTGGGTGGAGCCCTATTGGAAAGACAGATTGGGGCAATATCAATCTTGTGAATTAAGTCAGGTTTAACAATAATAGCAAGCACTTTTCCTGTGCATGCTGGACATCAGGACTCATCCAGAGAGTTTACATATTTTAATTCCTGTAATCTTCTCAACAACCCTATGAGGTGGGTCCTACCATATCAACATTTTATACATGAGAACACTGAGACACAGAGACCTTAAGTAACTTGTAAAAGGACACACAGCTAATTAGTGGCTGAGGCTAGATTCAAATCCAAGCAGTCTGGCTCCCGAGTCTGTGCCACTATCTCTTTTGCTTTTCACTTGTGCTGGTTCGATGATCCACAGACAAAAAAGTATATAAGGGAGGAGGCAGAAATGATCAATGGAATAGAACTCACTTGGCATTATAAAACAGGAAAAACACACCTTTAGGAATTCATCCATCTCCAGGGAACTCATTGCAGGCTTCAGAGAACAAAGAGAATTAGTATTACACAGTTAACCATGTTTCTCTTGCCACCACCTCAGCTGCCTGTCATTTCCCTGTTTCCCTCCCTCTTTTTATCTCTTCATCTGTGTCAAGGATAAGTATAACAAAAAATCCACCATGTCAGGCAGATTCCACAACCTCTGGCCACAGTTACTTTGACAGGAATTCTGTATTTTTTTTTTTTACCCACCACGCAGGCAAAAAGAAAGTTCTAATTTGAAAAGAAGCCCCACATGAGCCCTCCCCTTCTCTGCCGAACGGCTCGGGTTTGCGCCACCTTTTTAATTTCACAGAACATTTGTGTTGCATCTCCAGTTTCCCAGGGCACACCAGTGGAGCCGGTTAATATACCGAGGGCCTGGGGGATGAGGTGCTGGGCCTGGGCGGTGCAGTGGCTGCAGGTGCTCGGGAAGGCTGGCCAATGGGAGAGACTTCTGGGAACAGGCCTGACTAGTTACTGCTGGCCCAAGCTGAGGGCCTCAGCTCCCGCCAGCTCAGCCCCAGGTCACCAAGAGGAAATGTATTTAATTTTCAAATCCCTCCTGGAGCCAAAGAGAATTCCAGCACAACAGCCATAAACATTGAAAGAGTCTTGTCTGATTTAGGAAAACATTCAGTTGGATTTAAAATGAAATATCCTGTGACTAATCTCATGTAAGACTGGGAACGGGTCTAAGTCTTTGGTTTGGTGGTCAGCGAGGGGACTCCAGAGAGAACTTGTCCCTCCCCACACTTGGCAATAATTCACCCAGGACTGAGTTTTCAAACAAAGATCATGAAGCGCTTGCTGTCTGATCCTCAAGAACCCCCCACCCCCACCCCACTTCTCAATTTGTCATTGATTTCCCATCAAGAGAGTTTTTGCAACTGAATCCCCAATGCAATTCTGGCACTTTGTAAGCTAGTAAATAAAACCCAAATGTTAATTCTTATGAGCATAGCATTCCCTGCCAAGAAACGAATAATGTGCTGCTAAAGAAACAGCATCATGCATCCTTGGATGGGGGAACAAGAAACAGTGGGGCAGAGTTGGGGAACAAGGAGTTGTGAAGGAGGAAAGCTGGAAAGAGAGAGACAAAGACAAAAGGGAAAAGTAACTAAACTACCTTTTAAGGTATGCGTCCTGTCTCCTCACTTGACTGTAAGCTTCTTACGGCCAGGACCACGCAGTAACAGGAACTAAGGATTATTAGGTCCCATGTGCCTGCACCATATGAAGTTCTTTCCATATGTGTTCATTTTATCTTCACGGAGATCTGGGACATAGCTTCCGTTGTCATCCCCATTCACAGATGAAGAGACTAAGGTTCAGAGTAGTTAAACTACTGTGCCATGTGGCCGAGATGCCTGGGCTCCTCCTGTGTGGCTCTGCCTCAGGGGGAAATTGACGTGTGGGTAAAGTCCCCAGGCATCCCGGTTTTCCTGGGACTACAGAGGCATCCAGAAAGCAAGACTTCCAATGCTAAAACCAGAAAAGTCCCAGGTAAATCCAGCCAAGTTGGCCACCTGTGGTGGATGACACTGAGGCACCTCTGGAAAATGCTCTGGTGTTGACCTGTCTCCACAGGGTGAGCTGGCAAATTTGTCTGGAAAAGGCAAAACCTTCTTACCTACTAACTAGAACTCCCTCACAAGATTACCTCCTCATATATGGCAAATGGAAAAGGAAATAACAATAATCACACACCCTACTGCTGGTTAACAAGACCAAAACGTTGCCTCTAGGCAAAGAGGGAAGAAATCATCTTAAATTCCAGTTCCAGAAAGTTAGTAAGTAAATTATGATTTCTGTTTATTGTTTAATAACCAGCAAGTCATTTTAAGGGCACAAGGGGACTCTCCGCTTAGCACTGAGCCTGTGGAAAGCAGAAGGAGGCATTCCTAAGCAGGGATCCATTTCCCATTTCTGGGCCCGACTTTATCAGTGGAGACGTCTCACTTGTGAATTATGCTACTTTCAAGCCTCTGTCTCCTTAAGGAGTAAGGCTGATCTTGGAGTCCATCCAATAATAATCCTACAATCAACAGGGCTGTGAGTTTGTAAACAGCGTTTCCCCACGTGTTGTCTGACTCGCGTTCCTGGAGGCCCCATGAAGCAGACAGGGCAGATGTGCAGGGTCCCATGTCATGGATGTGGGGGCAGAGGTTACAGAAGTTAAACGACCTGTGGGGGATTATATAATTAGAAAGGGAGTGGAGCTGGAAATCAAATCCACACTTTTTAATTCTACATTTTACATTCTTTTCCTGGCACCTTTCTATTATAGTCTAAAGACTTGAGTACCAAAAAGACCTTATGTGAGCCCCTTGAAGTAAAGGATTGTCTTATCTTAGCATTTCTGAATCAATTACCCACTGGTAGGCAGAAAGGGGTAAGGGAAAGACCAGGGCTGCTGAGTCAGCCAGACTTAAGTTTGAATCCAGGCTGCGCCACTTTCCTGCTTAATTCTGGGTAAGTTACCTAACTGTTCTGAGCCAACTGATCTTCATGTGCAGAAGTAAAGATAAAAGTACACTCTGAGCCACTGTCATGCCCTTCCACTGCACAACTATACCCTTCCAGCTTATCATAGATTTTGCCCATATGGGCTTGGCTCACAACCTTCTTCTCCATTTCTGTCTCCTGTAAACCTATCTTTCAGACTCTAGCTCTGTGAGTTTACAAAATTGTGGGGGAGAGAGTGTAAACTACAATGTAAACTATAATCCATGCTTAGTGGCAATGCTCCAAAATGTGTTCATCAATTGTAACAAATGTACCACACTAATGAAGGATGTTGTTAATGTGGGAAAATGTGGGAGGGGTAGGGAGTGGGGCATAGGGAATCCCCTATATATTTTTTGTAATATTTATGTAATCTAAGTATTTTTTTAAATTAAAAAGTATATTTTAAAAAAGATTTCACAATAAACCTTGCTTTATGCTAAAAAAAAAATACACTCTGAACTGTGGTGAGAACTTGTGATAATAGCTGAGGAGGGCTTGCACACAGTAGGTGCTCCACAAGAGTCGGCTATTGTTTTCAGGTCCCAGAGTTCTGGCACTTCTGCCCAGCCTAGTGATGATGGGAATGAGTGGCCCAGGGCACACTGCCCTAATCTCTGTGCTGGCCAGATGCTTTCTGACCTTCTGACGGTTTAAATCACCTTTCCCACCAAAACGAGAGGGGCTGCGCTCCACTCCGCCAAAACACTTACAGTGCTGCTGGCAGCCCCTTCCATATGTGCCTGGGGCCAAGCTACAGGTGATAATTAGCACTAGGAAAATGGAAGGACATTAGCTCCAGCTTCTTGACTCCAGTCCAATTGAGATAATTAAATAAAGTGCCCACAGGTGGATACAGTTAATGAGGCATTGGCGGGGTGGCTGCTGAGCCAGCTGGGAGCAGGCGTGGAGCTGGGGCAGGAGCGTGGTGTGGACTACCAACCGTGGGCTTAAAGGCTGCCGCAAGCACCGAGCATTCGCCCTCTTCTCCCTTCTCAGCCTTCATCTTGTCCCTGCCCTCAGTCTCCCGGGAGTGTGGGTTTTCTTAGGAGCACTGTGCTGGGAGTCAGAAAGGTTTGCTCCGGGCGGGGCTCTGCCATAGCTTCATGCATAGCCTTGGGCAAGAATCTCCCCTCTCTCTGGCTCAGTTTCCTCCAGTGTGAAAAGAAACAGTTCGTAAAACTGAAAGTAAAGCTTGTGGACAACTGGGTTCACTCTTACTCCCCCGTCCTTCCCCCTCTGACACTGATAGCTTCTGCTTCTCTCTCCTTGGCCTCATGCAATCCTCCTGTAAATAGGCTTTCCCTCTTTTTCCAGCAGCCCCAGAGTCAGTCTTTCAGTGATGAGATCGAAGAGACAAAGAGGATTTCCTCCCACTTCCGATTTTTAAAATCCCAGGGAAGGACATTGATGGGCCCAGCTTAGGTGGTTGTTCCACCTTGTGGACCACTCCTTGTAGCTGGGAGGGAGAGGAGCTTTGATCAATCCAGAGGCAGATCTATTGATCTGTCCCCAGAGGAGGTGCTTAGCTAAGCTGCAAAGCCACCTCAACATGTACCTGCCACACTGCAAAGTGCCTGGGAGCACTGCTGCTCCTCCTCTGAGAAGCAGGTTGAGTTCCTGGTGGATGGATGGGTATGGGTTTTAGTTTGCTGCAGTAACAAATACCACAGTCTAGCTGGCTTAAATGGGAATGTATTGTCCTGCAGTTTGGGAGGCTAGAAGTCCAAAATCAAGGTGCCAGTAGGGTGGTGCTTTCCCTGAAGTCTGTAGTGTTCTGGTAAGTAAGACATAACTCAACCTCTGCTTCCAGCCCTAGGCCTGCTGTCTCCCTGTGTCCTGCTACTGTGTACAGATGCCCTCTGCTTATAAGGACTCCACTCACCTTGGATTATGGCCCACCTTGATTCAGGTTGGCTCTCCTTTATCTCACAACATCTTCAAAGGTCCTATTTCCAAATGGGTTTGCACCCACAGGACTGTGGTTAGGACTTCACTGTGTCTTTGTCCGGGACATTATACTGTGTGTGTGTGTGTGTGTATGTGTGTGTGTGTTGGTCATCTGGAAGATATAAGAGAATATAGGAATATATATTTCCTCATAGAAATAATGCTATAAATTGGTGGTTGTACTCCCAGGTCTAAGAAGAGGTTAATTGAGTGACTTTGGATAGATCGATTAATTTCTCTGAGCCTCAGCTTCCCCATGTGTAAAATGAGGAATAGTAATAGTACTAACTCAAGGGGTTGTTGAATCAACTAAATGATGCAGGTGGAGTCTGTTCTTAGCACACTCCTGGACTTTAGCAAGTGTTTAATAAACATTAGCCCTTATTATTAAAAAGTGAACTACTACACCCATGGGACTTTTAGAAAATAGTAGAAACCCATAGTGAAACAAGAGACCAACAAGATCCCTAATGAAAATACTTATTTTCTTTATCTTAAACACTGGTGAGTGTGGACAGGCAGATTTAATTAAAGAATGGTGAAAAGATTCTGACATGAATCTTGGGGCACTTGCAAGGACTTTAAACAGTGAACATGGTGGCTCTTTATGGCTTTTTTTTTTTAACTTTTTAAATTTGAAATACTTTGAAACTTACAGAACAGTTACAAAAATTATAGAAATCCCATACAGAGAACTCCCATGTATCCCTACATCCCTCCCAGGTGCCCCGATCCACCAATTTAAACTTTGTCACATTTCTCATATTATTCTATTTTCTAAATCTACTTTATGAACACTTGAGTGCAGGTTTTAAACATCATGCTTCTTGAACATTTAATACTTTCCTGAGAATAAGAATATTCACTTATGTAACCACCTTAAGTACAGTTATGTTCAAGAAATTTACTGTTGATATACAGCTTTACAGTTTATATTCCAACTTTTTCATGTGTCCCAATAATGTCCCTTTTTTTTTTTTAAGGATTTATTTATTTATTTATTTACTTTTATCCATTTTTACCGCCCCCCCACCACCGTTTTTGCTGTTTTTGTGTCCATTCTCTGGGCAACTCTCTTTGTCTGTTTCCTGCCCTCTCTTCTTATCCTTCTCCTGTCTTCACTGGAATTCGATCCTCGGAATCTCCGATGTGGCAGAGAGGCGTCCTACCACCTGTGCCACCTTAGTTCCTGGTTTTTCGGTGCGTCTCATCTTGGCTCTCCCTTGTGTCACTCTTCTGTTACGTCATCATCTTGCTGCATGGCTCGGCAGGGCCTGGTGTGCACCCATGTGTGGGGCCTGGGGGGCTCACCCGCTTGTGGGGCCTGACAGCACACCCGCGCATGGGGCCTGGCAGCCTGCGTGTCTTCTATATTTTTATTTTTTCAATTTTTACTGGGAGGTACTGGAGATTGAACACAGGTCCTTCCATATGGGAGACAGACGCCCAACCATTTGAGCCACATCCGTCCCCCTGCTATATCTCTTAAGGGTGACCAAAGATACCTAGAGTTACAGTCATTTCCCATACAAGATGGCATATAATAAATCAGGCCTGGTTTATCACCAGCATTCTAAAAACCAGACCTAGGGAGAAAAGCTAGGTCTGGGGACATATGCATGGTTTCTAATATAGTGAATGTTTAGCCTACCCTGACTATCACAAAATCAGGACAGTGAGAATATTTGCAAATAATGTCCCTTTGCGCCTTTTCTCCTCTAACGATCCTATCCAGGATCACGTATTTCATTTAATTGCCATTGTCTCTTTAATTGCTCTTTCTATCTTTTTTTAAATTGTTGGAATATATACACAATTCTTTTCCTTCTGGAAATCCCACAGTACCTATATTATGCTTGATGGTGTCCCACAGGTTCCTCGGGTTCTATTCACTTTTCTTCATTCTTTCTTCTTTTGGCTCCTCAGACTGAATGGTTTCAATTGTCTTATCTTCAAGTTCACTGATTCTTTCTTCAGAAATTCCAACCTGCTGTTGAACCTCTCTAGGGAATTTAAAATGTCTGTTACTGTGGTCTTCAGCTCTGTTTGGCTCCTTTGCATGTTTCCCATCTCTCTACTGATTTTCTCTTTGTGTTCGTCTGTCATTCGCCTGGTTTCCTTTACTTCTTTGTCCACATTTTCCTTTAGCTCTCTGAGCATATTTAGGACCATTCTTATAGTTTCTGTCTGCTATGTCCTCACTATTGATGGTTTCTAGTGCTTTATTCTTCTGCTTTGCCTGGACCGTCACTTCCTCTTTCATTGTATGTTTTGTAATCTTTTACTGAAACCTGGACATTTGATTTTTTAATGTTATTGCTGGAATTTAGACTCTGAGGCATCTGTTCCTTAAGCTTGTATCCAGCTAGTGTTATGACACAACAAAACAACAAAAACAACACAGGAGTAAAAAGGAAATAAAAAGAGCACTTTCCCCAGTCTCTGCAGATGGACCTGTGTAAGTGCTGTCCTTCAGGGCTTACCCGTACAATGAGTTTAGAGACTAGCTCCAAGCCAAAGTGTAGGGACCTCCCTGATCCTTTCTGTACATGAGTCTTGTCTTGGGAATTCCCCCATTTACATGGATACAAATGTCCTCTCTTCCCTGGGAAAAAGTTTCCTCATGGTCCTAGGTGTTGTACTGTATGTCTTACAGCCAGCAGTCCCTTGTCCCAGCAGCAAGACTTGGGTGATCTCTCACAGCGTTCTGCAGGAGGGTTCTGTGAGCTGCCTTTTTCTTTCAAGTTCTGGAATGGCAAGTCTGTCAGGCCGCCACAGTTTGGGCCAGACGTACATGCTCCCCATACCAGGACCGGGACCGTGGATTCACACTGGGAGTGTGGGCTGGCTCTGCACCAAACCACCGAGGAGGGACGGGCAGCCCAGGTGCCATGAGATCCTACCACTTTTAGATAGCCTTTTGCTTGATTTGGCACTTGCTCTGTTATTGCAGTCCTTTAACTGTTTTCTGGAGCTTTAAGAAAGATATTTCTGCAAGTTCGTGCTGGTTGTTCAAAGGTTCTGTGAGGGTACAGATGCCTGAAATGCCTCACTCCCCATCTTGATTGGGGCGGGGGCCTTTTTATGGCTAATTTTGCTAATGGCGCCCCTTTTCCTCACCTTAGGGCGTGATTAATATTGTGGCATTTGAGACTATTTAGAGGGAGAGATTCTTCAAAAATAGGATAGAGAGGAAGAGAGCAAATAGACAAGAATAAAGAGACTGAAATAAATGTTATCATGGTGTATCTGGGAAAGAGTGGCAAGAGACAGGGATGCAGAAGCGACTTACGGGATGCCTGGCCTTGAAGTGAGAAAAGGACCTGCCTGAGTGGCAATGGACTGTGTTATTATGAGGTGGACGGCAGGGCAAAGCAGGGCCTGCTTTGAACATGTATCCTTGCTGGAACGTGTATCCTTCACCTGAAGATGATGGATGAAGAGGAAATACACGCTTCCCGTGCTGGCTGCCACATGATGCAGTAGGCCAGGTATGGTTTTATTGATGGTTCAAGAATGGTGATCCCTAAAGGGGAAGGTGGCCTTGTTCATCTGAGCCTTTCTTTGTGCCCTATGTTTGAGTCCCCTTCTTTGACCTGTGTAAGTGCCCTAAACTGCAATGATACTCTGTCTGGATAGTTCTTTCCTTGCTCCGTGCCGAGTCCTCGGTAGGCAATCTATAGCCATCGTAGGAAGTGAGTAAACTAGCAAATCAAACCTGCTCCTAACACTTCTCTCTGCAGCTAAATCCAGGTGCTCCGTCTCCCCCATGCTCCTGATACCGATGCCGCAGGACGGTAGGAGGGAAAGGGGATTCCCTTTGAGCTGCTTCATTCATGCATTCAGTCATTCAGCAAATGTATCCTGAGCGCCCCCTGTGGAGAAGCCTGTGGTGAGTGCTGGGGACACGTCAATGAGCAAGACAGCCAGTATCCCTGCCCTGCTGGAGTCTACGTTCTGCTGGGGGAGAACGATGAGAGACCACCTACTCCACATAACACACAGTAGGTGCTGCTAATGACAAGTACAGGAGATTCTGGAGCATATAAGGGGGATCTCCCATTAATTAACAAGAAGTTAAAATCTTGGTCCCTGTTTCAAAATAAAGACCCATGTTCTCTTTAGAACTTGAATTGTTTTTATAGTCATAAAGGAAATATATGCTCATTATGAAAAACCTGGAAAATATGAAAGTGTAAAGATATATAAGTCTCCCATAAACCACCATTAAAACCACATTTATTTTATGCCTACTTGGGATCATATTGCATGTCATTTTTTGACCTTCTTTTTCACTTCAAATTACATGGTGAACCTCTCCTTTACTCATAAAAATTTAATTTAAAACATCGTTTTAAATCACTGCATCATATTCCATCACATAGATGTGCCATAAACTATTTAAACATCCTCCTATTGTTGAACATTCGTTTCAATTCCACTCTTACAAATAATGCTTCAGTGACTCTCCTTGTGCCTAAATGTTTGAGATTCTGTTGATTTCTTAGGATAATCTGTCAGTCCACAAATATTCACTGAGCAATTATTATGTGCCAGGGGGTTTTCCATCTGCTTTTCTAGCCTGGTCCTTTGGCTGCTGTTAAGAAGGCCTGACTTTGCAGATCTGTGTTCTGTCTCCCGAGGAGGTGGGCTGACTTACCACTGTCTTGCCTTGATCTCTAGGCTCATGGCATGACGGAGTCCCTGCGTTATTTGGACTCCTCCCAGAGTTGACTGTTCTGTTCCCTGGTCTTTCATCTCCTGCTATCCAATCGCTCTAGGATTGTGTTCTGGGCTCTGATACCCAGACTTTCTGGGTCTTACCTATTCTTTTGGGGGTTGAGGTCTATGTTGGGAAGGGTCCCAAGAAATTTGGCCAGAATCTGTGCTATATCCTGAGAGCCCTGCAGTATGAGTCTATGTTTGGGGTAGAGTGGGGAGAGGAGAAGCAGACGATCCCATAACGTCAGCACACGGAAAGACAGACCACAGGAACAGATAGCTCAGCCTGATTCTGAGGCAGGCCCTGGAGCTGTACAATCAGCAGGACAGAGCCCTGCAGGCTCTGCTGGGAACACGGCGCCTGCCCAGCGGCGGCCTGGTTTCCCTTTGTCCTCGTCTACGCTGTGTCTTCCCACAGCCCATGTGCTGACCTGCTGAGTGTGGGTTTCAAAGGCCACCCCTCCCCTGGAGCAATCTGCAAGCATTGACCCCAGTATGATCTCATTACAGCCCTCCAAAGCAGGGCAGCAGCGGACAGAAGCGGGCTTTGAGCTGGACCAGCTGACCTCCAGGACAAACCCATCCCAGTCCCACAGTATTTGCCTCCAACCCCAGTCGTGGGTGTGCATGGGCTGGGAGAGGCACTCCTCAGGGAAGGAGACACAGCTCGCTCACTGCAGATAAATGGCCATCCTCTCTCGTTTCCTTTTCCTCTGCACTGGCTTCCAGATGAGAGAAATGCAAGTCGCCCTCCACTCTTCCCTCGATATTACATGGTGGTTTCGATCTCATTATTATTGCATTATACGGAGCACATCTGTTGCTGGTCAGGAGCCAACTATTTAATTCTATTAGATACATCTACACAGTGAAGTGATAATCTACACCAGGTTTGTGGAACAAGCACTTAATACTTGGCAGCGAGTGGCCAAAGGTTTGATACACAAGCAAGAGAATGCTGGAGGCCCGTCGTGGCTGAGGGTCCAGGGCGGCCAGGAGGCTCTGCTCCGTTCTTCCCCAGGCCGGCATTCCAGTGTGGGAAAGGAGTCAGGCAACGTATTGTTCCAACATCTGCAAGATATTGATGGGGAGCAGGGGAGGGCAGGGGGGAGGGAGAGGGGAAACGTTTACCTACCCAAATGCTAACTCCTCCAAGGGGATTCATGTCAGCACAGACTAAATGATGTGAGAGCTGTAGGCACATGTGGAAGTATTTACCCCCCAAGAAATGGACACAGATCCACGTCTTGTTCGGTAACACCAGCACCTTAGATATGCCTTCTGCAGTTGCCCACAAGTTCTTCTCCATGTTTCCTGGCTCCATCTCTGCACAACAGAGAATGGGTTTGCTCCCAGCACCCCAGAGCAAAAATGGGCAGGGCTCTGACCCCTCAGGGATGCAGGCTGATGAGGCTCTCCTCTCTCCCAAATTCTCCATCTCCTACAGGACAAGCACGCGGCTGCGCCTGCTGCCTGGCACCCTAACTGGTCACGTTTGCTCAGCCTCTCATTCTGCTTTTTCACCCAGAGAGCTGGAGGGATGCAGAAGGAACGATGACAGGATGGTGGCTATGTCTGGTTCTCCTTCCATCCGGGGAGCGGGGAGCGTTTTTAAATCTCCAGATTGTTGAAGGAAGGGGGCAAAGGGCAGGTTGAGAAGAAATCATGCCTCTCGTTAGGGAAGATGTCATCAATTTTAAGATGCACTGTTATTTTAATACCACTAAAAGAAAAAAAGTCTGCCTATTCAACTATGATACACCATCAATTAAAAGACGCATCCCAGTTTCAGAGATGTTAAAATGTGTGTGGGGTACACCTTGGGATATCTGACTCCAGGGCACTCCCAAGACCGGCCACTTTAACAAGTTGTGTGATGGTAGGCAAATTACTTAACATCTCTTTGCCTCAGTTTCCTCATCTAGAAAATGGGAATATTGAAAGCACCTATCTTGTAGGGTTGTTGCAAGGATTAAATATTAATGCATGTAAAGTGCTTAGAAGAGAGCCTGTATAAATTTTCACTAACAGGGAGCGCTGGCTCTTATATTTACTGTGCAACTTTAAACATGTTACTTAACATCACTGAGCTTCAGCTACCGAGTGGACCAGCGTTACTGTTCTATTTGTTCCCCTTTACTGCAGAATCATGTTTGGACCCACACCTACCAGGGAGACGTGTGGGTGAGAAGAGATGGTTAAAGGAAAAAGAGTCCAATGTGGTGAATAGACTTCACATGCCAGCAGATGACCCACCTGTCCCTCCCCAGTCCCCACAGCTGTCTAGGCTATGTTCGTGGGCTCTGCCTTGCCAAACCCGCTGACTGCACCCTGCCTGCCCTCCCTTCCAGAAGCTCAGGTGCTTTAAGAAACTTCCACCAACCAATTTCATATCTAGGCTCCTGTTTAATACTCTCAATCACCCTGTAAAGAAGGTAGAGTAAGTATTGTGAATCCCATTCACAAATAAGGGAACCGAGGGCTAGAGAAGGAGATGACAGCCTGAAGTCACATAAAGCTGGTTCTCTTAGAGGCGTGTCACAGTTGCTTATATTTGTGTGGTAGATTGGATTTTCATCACCTGTATTTGGTGCCTCTCCCTGCAAAAGGATTGTACATTCCCGCCTGTCGATATCAGACTTGGTCATGTGACTTCATTTGGCTAGTAAAACGAGAGCTTTGTCCAAGAAGAAGCTCTGTCTTTTCCTTCTTCCATAAAACTGGCAAAGTTCTGGATAGAGGCTGCTTCGTCAGTCTGGATCCCCTGGTGAGGACGAGTTGGAGAAGAGTCACGGCTGGCTCAGAGTGGACATGTAGCATGAGCAAGAATTAGACCTTTGTGGGTGAAAGCCATTTGAGTTTGTGGGGCTGCATGGCACGACAGCAAAACCTAGACTATTCTCATTGGAAGGCATATTTCCTAAAACAGTCCCTCCATGCACAAAGCCCACAGCCTCTGCACTCCATAGGACGTAGAAGAAGGTAGTTCAAGTAGCCAGGTAATGGTGGCCTCTGCTTCGTATTTTAGCTCATGCCTCTCTTCTTCATTTAGCCCTGATTAATCAGCTCACTATTAGAACAAAAGCAAGTAGGGTGGTGGTCAATGACGCCAGGATATTAATATGCAAACACATTTCATACTTCTTTTCTCCTTTCCTCTCATCTGAGTTTCAATGCTTTTATTTCTGCCTTTCCTTTGTCCAAAGAAATGCCTTCTGCCTGGCCACCATCCTGTTCATCTCTAATCTCCTTCGTAACACCATGTAGACAGATGATAAGGGCTGGAAGAAAATACTCTAGGCTAATAAATCCCATTGAATTTGTAGGCCTTCATCTCACATGGTGCCTCACGGTATCTGGCACATAGTGGATACTCAATATGTATTTACTGAATAGCTGTTGATTAGTGGGTAGAAACTCTTTCCAGCTTTGGAACCCATTGCAGAGAGGCATTGAAGCCAGAGCATTATTATGCAGTGGAGTTGAGATTTTTTATTTTCTCATCTGGGTTTCTACAGTCTTTGCAAAGACCAGTTAATCCTCTATGCCTCATTTTCTCCATGGGAAAAGTAATGGAAATGAAACCAGTAGGCATTGGAAGGGACCTAGGATGATATAATTCAAATAACTCTGATCCTACAGCCAAGTGACCAGAGTTTGGGTTTTGCTTCTGTCAGTTTCCCCACATTTGTAACAAGTGGATTGAACTGATATAAGGTCCGTTTTGGCTTTAACCATTGATGCCTCTCTTCCCAACATCGTGGTAGTAAATGGGCTAGGCTTTAGGGCAGGATGAGAAGACTTTTGGTAAAAAAAAGTGGGGGTGAGGTGGAAGAGGCCTTCCAGGAGAGGGAAGTGGCCACAGCACCAGCCAGAGGTGGGAACATACATTGTATGTTTGAAGACTGGGACGTATACTGATATCACTGATGAGTAGGGTTGGAGACACTGGGAGAAGAAAGTAGGTTGGGGCCAGATCATGGGAGACCTTGTTCTTGATTACTTGATTTTTAGGCTGACATTAAATGCTTTTTTTTCAACCATCAGGAACTGTTATAGCTTTCTGAGGAATGAGTCTCTGGTGGATTTGAGGTTTGTAAATGGTCAAAATTAAATCAGGAGCAAGTCTAGCTGAACAAGAGAAATCAAGTTGGAACAATAAGTAATATAGTAATGAATATTTTTCTTGAGTGTTTGGCTTTTGTGAAGGAAAGAGATCTCCTTCTGGCTACACGGTTGAACATATCTCTTCCCGAGGACGCTATGTTGGTCAGACTTCTGACACGTTGCCTAAAAAGCCAGTCTCATCACTTAGCAGTGGTTTCTCAATCAGCACCCCAGGAAGGGGCTCAGTGACTCTTGGCAGAGCTCGAGCATCTGAGAGGATCCACCTGTCCCGGATCCTGGCATCAACCCCTTTCCTGTGTCAGTCTGCCCAGCAGGCAGAATATCTAACCATCCAGAAGGTGGCATCTGCCATGAGTTGTGTTGCCCTAGACCTGCCACAGGGGAGCCCAGCCTTGACCTAACCTCACGGTGTTTGCCCTGTCCATGTGACACAGTTTCCAGCCCCTCTCCTGGCTTTTCATTCCAGTTACCCAACCACTCTGGATTTGGAGCATTGAAGATCAGCCTAGTTGCCTTGGGTCCTGATGACCCACCACCCTCATCCTTCAGACAGAGTGCACCTTGTGTCTAGAGAACTATGCCAACATGTCCCACTCCCCAGATCCACACTGACTCCACCCAGCCTGGGTCCACCCTGCCAGGTTTGTACAATATAAAATTGGACAACAGTTCGCCCTTCTGAAAGGCAAGCAACAAGCTTCCAGTCAGGTCAGTTTCCAATTGGCTGCCCCGCCTGGACTGCTGAAGACCCTGAGAGTCTCACATAAAGCCCCCTCTTCCAAGATGTAACCATGATCTTTTATTTCCATGGAGAATGGAGCACACTGACTTACCCCTGATCCTCAGGTGCATGTAGGGGCTAAGTGCCTAGTTTTGAATGTGCCTGGAGGCCTGCAGATAAACGATAGCACTCTGAAGCCAGAGGCTCATGTTACTGCTGAGCTGCCCACAACTGGCTCTCCTCTCTGTAAGGGCCTGGCCACAGTGTCTTTTCCAGATGTACATTTCTTGCTTAATGGGGAGCCAGTCCAGAGCTCTGGAGCAAGGAACATGCAATCCAAATCTGCTTCCAAGCTAGTGAGTGACAAGCAGTTAATTCCCAAAGCTGTGTTGTAGATACTTGTTTTCCTCCAACTCTTTGAGAGAGAAAATGATGCAAATGAAATTTTCCAAAGGAGAGTAGCTTGTTGTAACTTATGATTAATCTTAGAAAACCACGAATTAAGCTTTGCAGTCCTGGCGCTAATCTGAAACCAGGAATATGATACCACTCACTCACAGGTTCGCTCACTCACACGCTTGCTCATGCGTTCACCCACTTGCTTGTTCCCTCACTTCCAAAAACCCTAAGTGCATCTACACAACACAGCTCTCTGCTGCTCAAGCCAGCAGAGGATTCCTTTGTCGGGACTAGCTAAGAAAAAAGTAAGCTTGGAGTATGGCTCGGGAAAAAGCCCCTCTAGTCCAAATAATAGCCCAATCAATACCATTTTTAGAGCATTTTACTCTCCTGTACTGGATCTCATTGTTCGTGACAGCCCAATCTTGGGCACCATCTCATGCTCTCTTAAGTCCAATAAAAATTTATGTGGGTAAAAATGTGATGGCAGATGGTGACTGGGGCAAAGCACTGGCTATCCCACCTCTTCAAAAGTGGGGCATCTATACTCCCAAAGAGGACTTCCTGCTAGATGTTCATCTTTGACTGTGAGAAAATAATTTTACCTCTACAGGCATTAGTTCTTCATCTCAAAAATGGGACCAGCGCTATTTACCTTACCTCCAGGGGTTCTTGGGAAAACAAAGTCATTGTGCCAATCACATCACCTATTTGTGCCTCAACTCCCTTTCATGGGTTTTTCATGAACATGAAATGAGCTAATGTATGTGAGGAGCTTAGGATATTGCCTGGCACACAGTAAGTGCTGAATAAAGCTGGCCGTTATTTTTATTGGTTTTCAACGAAGCCATGCTAAAGATGGTGATAGGAGAAAGGTAGCAATCAAAGCATTGTTACAGTCTTAGGATAGTTCACTGAGTAAGCCTTTAGGCAGGAGGTTCTTCACCCCGATCGCAACTGACTGCTGCCCTCCCACACCTTGACTGTTGCACAGTGAAGTGGGACCTGCGGACAACGCTGTTTGAGTCAGGGGACATTTCAAGAGGGGCTTTTGTTGTTGTTCCATCATAATGTAATTATTAGCAAGTAAGGAGGGCAACAGACAACGAGCTCCCTCCCTGAGCCCTATCCTGTCCTTGACACTGACTCTCTAGGAGCCCAGGAGGGTATGTTGCTATTTCCCACATTTCTTGTTGTTGTTTTAATCAAAAGCTTAATCGTTTGTTTTCTATACTGCATCAGAACATTCTAGGTCAAAATGATGATGTCAGATGTCTGTCTTCTCCTATGGACCACAGAGTCTTCTCAGAAATGCTTTTTTTCCTGTGCTTACTGCGGGGCCACTGGCCTAAGAGGCTCTGTTGGGGGTGAAACAAGGGCAGTTTTGGGCCCAGTTTTATCTTAATGGGTAGGACCATATTGGCTACAAGCTTGGGAAAGCCTGGGTTGGGGTACCAGGGTGTCCAGGATTGGAAGGCATTTACATTAATTGGCCACCATTTACGGCTTCGTTCCCAGCTCTGATTTTAATTAGCTGCTTCCGGATTTAATCTCCCAAATGTTCTGCCTCCATCCTTGTTTAATCCTGCAGTCTGATGGGCCCTTATTTATGCACGTCAATACTGTTTACAAACATGAAAGCCGCCCAGCAGTGTTTGAACTTTAGGCGCGGCCATTGGTTATCGATGAGAAAAGGCAGCTTGGCAGGTGGCATGTCGATACCATGAGGTCAATATTCTCACACAGGCAAGAGCCATGGTCTGGGGGAGGAGGATGCCGTTGGCAGAGGTTCTGGTTTGCTTATCTTTACCCTCTATTATGACCACCTTCTTTCCCATCTGAGTCACTCAGTGATCCCCTACGGGGTAGATCTGGTTATTGAAGAAGGCTCCTGTAGGGGTGAGAGGAGAAAGCTGCTATTTTGAAGGAAGACCTTTTTCTCAGCAGACACACAGGGTCGCAGTTCTCCTAGGTGCTGGACTTGGAGTCAGCTTTCAGTGAGGCACTCATGCTTGAGAGCTGTGAGGCTTTGGGCAAATTAGAGCCTCCCTTGGTTTGCCTTTTTCATGTCTAGAAAGCATCCGTTTCAGTGATTAAATGTGATAGCATGCAAAAGTATTTTTGAAAGATGTGAAGGGTCAAATGTGTTGTGCAATGGACAATGCATGGTTTATGGAGCCAGACAGACATAGGTTCAAACTCCAGTTCTGCTGCTCACTAGCTGTGTGTCCTCCAGTTGTTTATACAGCCTCTTAAATGCTCAGTTTACCCATATGCTAAGTGGGTTTAGTAGTGTTACTAATGGGGCAGCTGTTTTGAGGGTTACATGGGATTAACCATTAAAGAATGGAGCCTAGCACCTGGACCTGAGTACCACTTTGTACATGGTAATTGTTGCTCTATAATTATGCTTGTTTTTATTAAATTATTTTAATTATTACAATTCTCAGGTCTGTCACTTGTTAGCTGAGTGACCCTGGGGAAGTTAACTTTCCTTCTCTGAAGGCTGGTTTCTTTGGCTGTCAAATATGGCTCATAACAGCAACCTCACCAGGCTCTCTGAGAATTAAATGAAAACATTGTGTAAACCATGGGCCTGGCATAAACTTGGTGCTCAAAGCTTGTCAGTTCTCATGCCTTAATTTTTGTTCTTTCCCTCTGTAGAGAGATATGCGCCTCCTTTCTTTTGGCAGTATTCTCTGTAAATCTGAAGGAAGCATGCTTAGCCATTTAATTTCACTTTGGGTTTGAGAGAAGCAGGGTTTCCAGGCCCTGGTAGCAGAACATGAGAATATGGCTGATTCCCTCAGGAGTAGCTTCTGGTGGACAATGTTCAGGATGCCCTGGTGGCTTTTTTGTTAGTTTTGTTAACTCTCAAACATGTCCTCCTCCTGCTGTTTTCCATAATGTAATCTGTGAGGAATGGCTTGGTCCATTCAAGACTTCATTTTCAAGACACCCCACCTGGAACTCCAGCTTCCAAAGGGGTAAAACCCACAGTCCATGTTCTGTGTGATGGAGAAATTACGTGTTTCTATGGTATCTGCCTTCAGAACCTCTCAGGCTACGTATATACATTTAGCATCTGTTGATGCACTGAGAGGCCCTGGGTTTTACTGAGTTTATTAACTTGCTGGGTGGTTTGGGACTGGTACTTCCTCCAACTGCAAATGTCCCTCCTTAATGATCAATGACAAAGTCTGCTTACTAGTTGGGTGGCCAACTTGTCCCACTTTACCAGGACTTTCCAGGTTTGAGCACTGAAGATTCTGTGTCCTGGGAACTCTCTCAGTCCTGGGAAAACTAGAACAGCCAGTCACCCTACCTTCCAGTGTGGTCAAATTATCTTCCCATGAGCTGGTGATGAAATGAAAGAAAATTGGGATTAACTTTGGACTTTCTTAGCAGAAAGGAATGGGGGTGGCAAAAGAGAGTTTGGGTTTCCTGCTCTGAGAAATGAAGCTTAAATAGCTACCCTTCTTTCAGAGAGCATGAGGCAGCTCCTTCCTAGAAGGGGTTCTGTAGGCAGACGTTCAACTTCATATAAAACATGGCAACCCTTTTTCTCACCCCACACCTCTCTGTTTTATGTGAGACACCTGGGGGCGCAGCAGTGCCCAAAGCTCATCTGAGGGGAATTTTGATATCTCTCTGGGTTTATGAGTCATAAAAACTCTAGCCTATTCGAGAAAGAACAGCAGAAGCCCCTTTACCAAATATGCCAAAGGAATGTGAGAATAATTTAGTCATAAGCAAAGTCCCCAAGTTAAAGAAACTGATGAGTTCCTGGTGAAGCTGATGTTCCTGTGGACTTCAGACTTTAAAAGAATGGAGTAAGAGAGCAAAGTGGTTGTAATAGCTAATGTTTCCTGAGGACTCGCTGTGGGCCAGGCCCTGGGCCCACCGCTTTGCCACCTCTCTCACTTGCTGCCCCCAGCGACCCAGGAGGTAAGTATTGTTACTACTTGCGTTTTGCAGATGAACACCTGGGTTTCAAAGACACAGAAATAACCCATCTATGGTTGCACAGCTAGCAAGTGGACCCCGGTCATCAGGATTTCAGAGCCATGCTCTTGACCACTGTGCTACATGGCCTGTCACTGTCATGTCTTCTCCCCTTTATAACACACTTGCTCTCACAAACCATCCCCATAACCAAGCTACCCTGAAAACCCTTCAGAGATGCTTTGCTCAGGATGAACCCAAGCAGTCAGTGCTATTTTAATGTTGGCAAACACACACACACACACACACACACACACACACACACACACACACACCTGCTTGCAAAAATGCAGAGCCACAAACAGAATCACTGTAAAACATTCAGCTTTTCTTTCAACCTTGAGCTTTCGGCATACATGTCATCCAGAAGTCGGGTGAAGCAGTCTAAATTTTGAGTGCTCTTGGAAGGAGAGAGGGGTGATAGAAGGTGCTGGAGCTTCGGAGGGAGAGCCTTGCAGATGCAGAAGCCTCTGTGTGGGCCATGATCCCTCCCCATAACTCTTCAAGACTTCAGGAAAGCTAGAGCTGTTTTGATTAGAGGTCTTTGGAGCAGCCTGGGGACCAAAAGCTGGCTTGTGGCTGACCTGAGGCATCGTCCCCCGGGGCAGAGGCACAGGACTTCGTGGGGCTCAGGCTGGGAACTGAAAGAAACCAAGAGGAGGGCCTGGACTCCGAGGCTGAACTGGGAAGGTGGACAGTGGAATTGGGAGGGTGAGCCAAGCTGACCTAAATTTGTCAGGGGAGGTAGGCTCTAAGTGGTGTCCAAGTCACACAAATTCTTGAAGTCCCCGAGCTTCTGGCCACATGTTTTCAAACTCCCAGACTGTGCTAGCCCAGGGCCCTGAGAGTGGGGAGCGCTGGGGCTGGGCGGGTTCTGGGGCTGCTTGTCCTGGTCCAGTGGGCTGTGCCAGACTGGAGGTGGGAAAAGTGGATATGCCACAAAGGACTTTTGAGTGCCTCCCCTTTCCTTCCCCTCTGCCCCAGCCTCCACCACTTCCTCGCTATCCCTCTCCTCCCACCAACCAAAGAAAGCCTGCCATTATCAGATATTTGGGGTTTGTCAGCTCCCAGAAGCAGTGTGAAGTGGAGCTGTGAAGCTGGAACATTCAACTTCCTTCAATGTTCTCCCCTAATTGGAAGCAGGACAACTCAGGAATGATATGGGAAGATTCTTCTTGAACTCACCTCCAACTCTGGAGTCATCCACAAGCTAGAAGGCACGTTATTTACCTTTAGGGTAGGTTATGCCTCAATGGGACAGTGTCAACTGCCCTGTGTCCTCACACTGTGCCTGGGACCTGCTCTATCAAATTCTGGAAAAAATTTCTTAAACATCAACAAGTTGCTGCTGGGGCTAGTTGATGGTTATGGCTCTTCATCCAAAACAGGAGAGAATGTGTAGCTTTTGAAAGCACCATCTTCACAAGGTAATGCATTAAGCTGCAAATCTGGACTTTACTCTCCCCCTCCCTCTTCTACCTTTTTTCCCCTTGCTAATTGGCAGAAAATTAATGAACGAGGAACCGATTG
>JAQZBX010007988.1:0-49137 GCA_029593785.1 Cabassous unicinctus | reverse complement strand
AAAAAAAAAAAAAAAAAGTATTATAAAAAAGTGTAATGCGGGAATAGGAATAGATCAATGGAACAGGATTTCAAAAAAGTACAGAAATAGACCCAAATAGTATGGAAATTTAGTACATGGTAAAGGTAGTATGGCAAATAGGTGAAACAAAAGATAGATCACTCAAAAGGAACTGCACACTAGTTAGCCATTTGAGGAAAAAAATATTGCAGGATCTTACTACATTTATCATATATCAAGATAAATTCCAGGCTGATTAAAGATTTAAATATATAAAAAATTAAAACCCATGAAGCACTAGGAGAAACAATGGATGAATATTTTTGTAACCCTAAAGTGTGGAAGCTTTTTCTCAGCTTGATACAAACCCAGAAGTCGTGGAAGGGAAACAGTTAAATACATAAAAAATGTTAAGTGCTTAAAATCCTATAAATAAAGTCAAATGCAAACGAAACTGGAAGAAATTTTTTTTTTTTTAAAGATTTATTTATTTATTTATTTATCCCCCCCCTTGCTGCTTGTGCTTGCTGTGTCCATTCGCTGCGTGTCTTCTCCGTGTCTGCTTATCTCCCCCTTGCTGTGAGGTCCCGCTGCATCAGCCCACCGCGCCGCGCGGGCTGGCCTGCGGTCACAAGGAGGCCCCGGGAAGCGAACCCGGGGCCTCCCATATGGTAAACGGGAGCTCTATCCATTGAGCCACACCCGCTTCCCAGAAATATTTTCAATACATGTAACAAAGGATTAAATTCCTTAATGTGAAAAAAGCTTTTAAAATCAGCAAGTTAAAGTCCAAGAATTCAATAGAAAATGCACTAAGGTCATGAACCAATTTACTGAAAAAAATATATAAATGGCCAGTAAATACATGAACAGCTCAATATTACTTGTAATTAAAGAAAACAAAATGAGATTTTTTACCTATTAGATATGAGAAAATATTAATAGCTATAAAATGCAAAGCCCTACATAAAAATATTAGTTAATATCACTCCCTGTTTTCATTTTGCAAAGTCCATATTTTTGTTCTAAATATACTAGGTCAAAAAAAAAGAGTCCTGCTGTCTTTGGCAATGATTGGCCTAGAACAAAAGGCTTTGGTTCTCAAACTTTCCTGTGCATCAGAATCCCCTGGAGTGCTTGTTAAAACAGATTGCTGGGCTCCACCCCAGAGTTTATGATTCAGTAAGCCTGGGAATTTGCATTCTTAACAAATTCCCCAGTGACGCTGACTTTGCTGGTCCAGGAACCACACTTTGGGAACCACTGACTTAGAATAAATTTATATGAGAAAATTATGTAATACCATCTTGTTAGGGAGACAGATAGTGGGGCAATCTAAACTGATGAAAACTAGTACAAAATTTGTAGAAAACACCTTAGGTTTTATTTGAATGCCTTTTCCTTCTAAATTTACATCAATAACTTATTTCTAAACAAATTAAGTAGTCATGTTGGTCATAAAATCAGATTTGGCTTCTCTTCTTATCTTTTTGCGTTTTCTAATGTACCCATGCTTGAAAATTTCTTTCATTTTGGCTCTGTGTCTTAGTACTTTGAGGAACTGAAATATAATATTTTAAATAGAAGTGAGTGCCATTCAGAATCTTAGGTATGTAACATCCTGGTAAATTATTATTTCTTTTAAAGAGACTTCAAAAACTAGACAGTTAAAATGTTCAGTTTTATATAAAAAGGCAGGTTGGTGAATTAATGAAAGTAAATATAGGTCAAGATTCTTTTTTTTAAATCTGTGTTGTCGTAATAATACTTTCACATTCACTGCATTTGTTTTAGATGTCGCAAGACATTTCTGAACATCTCTTGGGCTCTTATATGTTTTGGACTACTTTAGGATTTTTTAAAAGACAGCCATTGCTTTTATTCATAGTTCTCTATGGCCAAAATTATTCTAGCTTTTTTGAAAAATTAAATCCCAGGTGAACCATAAACTAAATATTTAGGAGTGTCAGAAATATTGGATTTTCCCTGGTCACTATCATCAAATTAGCAAGAAGTATTTAGTAAGCATTTGCACTAAAGATAACAGTAAATTAATGTCCCCAGTAGGGCAGCAAAATTAACAAATGAATTAATTAGCCCTTGTTTACATTCTATTTCAAAGCCAAGATTTTAAGTAAAGCTTTTGTCAAAGGTATTAGCTGAACTTAGTTTACAAACTAAAAGTGCAAGACCTGTGAAAGCCAAATGCTTTGTGGGCTGCAATCAGGAAAAACCTTCCTTAATTAACTCTGGGGATTTAAGGGTAAATAAAAAGATCATTGGGGAACATACCAATTGTTCTTCCCAGATTTGGGTCTTAGCGGGTCTTTAGGTATGTGTTGATTAATATAAAGGACCGTGTGGTGTCTAAAAGGGGGAAAAGGACCAGATTTCAAGTCAGAAGACTGGAATCAAGTCCAAAATTGATCACCAGCTTACTAGTTCTGAGACCAGATAAGCCTCCAGTGTTTTATTTCGTTTTGTTTTGTTTTCTTATTTAAAATGGGAAAACAAATATACCTAGTTCAGAAAGTTGTTGTAAAGATTTAAAAAGATAATGTATGTAAAATCAGGGGCAAAGGGTCATACAGATGTTGTCTAATTTAAATGTTATTTAATTTTATTATTTGAATCTTACTGTATTTACATTTACCATTCAAAACTATTGGAATAGGTTTACAAGCTAGCACATACACACCTAAATCTGCCAGACACTTGGCCAAAGGAGCTGGATTTTTCCAGTCTCATTCAATTCCAGTCAAATCATACGGATTCTTTTTTAAGCCTTACCCCATCCCCCTTTCCACAGCCAAAAAAAATGAGGGGAAGAATCCCAAATGTGATGTGCCCGAATGTAGTCCCTCTTGTTCTCTGCAAGGACCCACAGTTCTGTAATTCAGCGTTTCCTGGCCCCTTGCTCTCTGCCTCTCCATCCTGCTTCTTCTGGAGCCCTTGTGCTGTTGAGCAGAATAGAAGGGCAAGGTTGTTGCATGGCCTGACTGGAGCCAGCTCTGCTCCAGGCAGTGCCCATGAAACATGGACTCTCCACAGCCATCAGCACCACCATAATCAGTTTCTTATTGAAATTGCATGTTAACCTTGCTTTATTTTAACCCTCCTACTCCCCCCAAAAGAATGGATCTATTAGGTCTTATCATTTGTTAAAATCCTGTGCAATTCACTTTACCTTAGAACGTTTAAGTTCCATGTTCCATGTATTCTTCTGAACAGCACACATATGCACATAAATATAAGTACATAAATAGCACATACACACACACGCAGGCATACACCATACATGTTACTGGCTGATTTTCTACTTAAGCAAAATATAAATTGTTTGCTTATGTTCATTTAAGCAAGAAAACACTAACCCAAAACATTCAAATAACCAAGCCCCAATAACCACCTCCCTAAGCTAAGAGATTTAAATAATCATCTTGGTTTCTTGGAAAAACTAATAATAGCTAGTGGCCGTATGGGGTGCTTTACATAGTAGCTATATACAAAACCACCCTCGCATGCCTGATAATGTGCACTTATTTCTGCACCCCACCCTTTTCGTTGTGGGCTCTGCAGAGTGGAAATCAGCCAAAGCTCTGCCCTGCTCTGCTAGTCAGTCCTTTCACTTGTCAAAGATCCAACCAAACTGAAGCCTGCATTTCAATCCAAGTGAAATATCTAAGGCCATTGCCTGAGCCAAAAATAAAAAATGCAGCAGAATCCAACATGAAGAGAGCAGAAGCATTTCAGTGACCTCAGCTTGGGGCAGGGGCCATTAGCCGTTTCCTGTGACCTCTTTGTGTGCAGCTAGGCTCTGGAAGGGTGCAGACAAAGTCATTGAGCCTGTCTCTAATTGGTCTCACATCATCATCATTCCAGAACAGGAAACTGTCTACAGCCAGAAATTCTTACTTCCTTGCCATAACATTTGAGAAAATAACCTTTTCCCCCGTTCATATTTAGTTCTATTACTTTGTAGCAGGTTAGTTTTCTTGGTTTTGATAGCTGTAATAAGAACATCCTATCTGTCCCATCTCTTGGCAATTGACTATTAGCTCTTTAGGTTATGAACTTCTCACTTGCTATGGGTCAGTAAAGCTCATTTTTAGGTCAGAGACTGTTCATAAAATGTATAGTGTCTCATTCCATGGTGCATTTACTAAGCCATAGAGTAGAATTTGTGTTGCCCCAATGTGGTAGAGATGTTCCCCTACCACTCTCCCAAGGCTCACACAGGTAATTTAGTACCACTGGCCCCTAGAGCTTTCACAGAAGCAGAACATCAGTCCCTCCTTCCTAATCCCGCATTATGGGGTGTCGCCAGCCCTGGGGTGCAGCTGATTCACTCCAGTGTGGCTGTCTCATTGTTAGAACATAAAAATGCTTCCATAAGGGTTGGTAAATGGTTCCTATCACTAGCCACCCCAGAAAAAAAAAAACCAACACTTAACAATTCTATATTTTTCTTGGAGGGAGTGGGTGTTAATGAGGGCTGGAGGAGGTTTCAGAAGGAATCCTTTGTGTTTATTTGACATTTCATGAGACAGGGACAGAGGCAGTTCCTTTTGGCCAACTCCTGATAGAGATGTGTGGACCAATTCAAATAAACTGTTTTGTAGCTTGCTTTATCAATGCAATTAAAAGTAAAAGTAAAATGTACCACATTAATGACAGATGTTGTTAATAGGGAAACGTAGGGGAGGGGCTGGTGGTGAGGTATATGGGAATCCCTCTCTATTTTTCATGTATCATTTATGGAATCTAAAGCTTCTTTAAAAATAAACTAAATTTAAATTTTTTTAAAAAGTAATGCTTTAAATCTTAAGGCTCAGCTCTGTCAGTCCCAGCTCTGTCAATTTGAGGCTTTCTGAGAGGGGAGACAGCAAAGCAACATTCTTATTCATCCACAGACCTGGGGACAAGAAAATTTGGAAAGAGAAAAGTAAAACCCCAAATAGCTTTTTTCTCCCCACACAAAATCTTTAAATTGGAAGGAACCTTAGATAGCATCTTATCCAACCTTCTCTTTTATTTCTGCAAAGAGAATAAGGCTCAGAGATGAAGCGACTTGCCAAGATCCCAATGATGCCAGATCCCATCTGGGCCAAGGACTTAGGGCTCCTCCTCTCTGGTCTTTTCAGCCTCCTTGCTTTTTACTGGTCTTTTCCTTGTAGAGGTTACTGAAACCTAACTGCTTCATGAATGTATAAAAGCAATGTATTTTATGAAGCAAATGCAAAAGTTTGGGGCTTTAATTTGCTGGGTGGCCTAGGCAAAGCATGAAGGAGCAGAGGACATCACAGAGAAAGAGCCCAGAGGACTTGGCCAGAGAGCAAGTAAATGCAACTGAGGCCAACCACCAGGATGACTTTCCAGTAGGACTGTGAAATCAGAGTGTGTTGATAAAAAGTTACCGTTACTGGAAGCGGGTGTGGCTCGGTGGATAGAGCCCCGTTTACCATATGGGAGGCCCGGGTTCGCTTCCCGGCGCCTCCCTGTGAGGGCAGGCCGGCTCGCGCGGCGCCGTGGGCTGATGCGGCAAGACCTCACAGCAAGGGGGAGATAAGCAGACACAGAGAAGACACGCAGCGAATGGACACAGCAGCAGAAGCAGCAAGGGGGGGATAAATAAATAAAAATAAATAAATCTTTAAAAAAAAAAAAAAAAAGTTACCGTTACTGTGCAATGCACAGAATCATGTCATGGCTATTAACATCTTAAATGCTGTTCAAAATATTTTTAGAAACCACTGGATGCTTAATGCTGGTGAGTTTTAGCTATTTTAATCAAACGATGTGTTAAACGTATATGTTTGTAAAAATTATGTACACTGTGCTGGACCTTAATGGTTGGTAAGAGTATTAGTCAGCAGGTGACACTTGCAAATTCAATTTCAGGGAGGGGCTGTTTAAGGTCCTCCTGCATACCTCATCTGTGATATCTTTTCTAGAGAGAAAGCTCTCAACCAGGGCGATTTTGCCTCCCACCCCAGGGGACATTTGGCAGTGTCTGGAGTCATTGGTTGTCACAACTGGGAGAGGGGGAAAGATTGCTACTGGTGTCTAGTGGGTAGAGGCCAGGGATGCTGCTAGACATCCTACAATGCACAAGGCAGCCCCCACAACAAAGAGCTATCCAGTCCGAAGTGTCATTTGTGCAAAGGTTGAGATCACTGGATTGAGTGAAGCAAGGGATGTTTTAAAGGGGAAAAAAACTTTTTGGATGGCTTTGGTCAACAGCCATTGCATTGTCTATGACACTGGAAAGGGAAGATATATAAGCTCTCTGTTTTCTGTGATATACAGCAGCAACCAAAGAAGAAAGGAAACTGCTTATTGCTGGGACTGGATGACTCAGAAATGAAGATGCTGGCTTTTGTTTGATTTAGGACTCAGGAACACTGAAGGCACATTTCTCTTTCATTACCTGTTGTAATTTTCAGCAGAAAATTCACTTTCCTTTTAGCAGATATGATTGCATTGGTAGATTTTCCTTATATAAAAGATGTATTCCTGAAAAGTTGAACATGCTAAATCATATTTTAAATACAGTCCAATGAATCTTTTTTAAGTGAAAAGTCTTTTTCTTTTTTTTTTTAATTGTTTTATCTTCAAAGAGGAACACACCTATATATTGCATTTTTAAAAGGTAGTACTTTATTTTTCCTGTACAATACATTTTTATTACAGAGTGCCATATATTTTATGTGAAGGAACAGTTTCTCTCCCTCTTTCCTTTAAAGAGAAAATGGGGGGAACAATTAACAGTAGAGTCTCTGAATTGGGGAAGGTCATTGTTTGAGCAATCTCTTCATTAAACAATTCAGAAGATGCCTGCTGGGTTACAAATTGTTAGAAAATAGGACTTGGTTCTATTTTGAAATCATTAATTTTTTTTATCTCATACTTTTTTCAGTTATTGACCTTTGGCTAGAAAGAGCAGGTGCACTCGGTCCCTCCATCACCCCATGGGTATTTGTTGCACCAGAAATATCCGATAAGACTCAATCTCTTCCCTCACTGGGGTCCTGGTATCAGTAGAGATAAGTGAGTGGCACTGAAGGAACCCAGTGGTTTTCTTCTTATCAATCAGTGCCTGAGGGCAACATCCTAGGTGTATAAATCACTGACTAACCCAGCAGGGCAAAGGGGGCAGGGAGGAGGAAATTTATTTGATAAAGCTACCATTAGTGTCAGTTTAGTGATAGGAGGTCTTGAGGTGTGACCAGTTAGGGACAAAGCCACTGCCACTGGGGAGGAGCATGTCCAGTCAAGGGGAGAACTAGGAGACCTGGGTCTGACCTTCATCTCCACTGGAAAGAGGGAGGAGAGTTGGGGGACGGAGATGCTAGAGATGAGCCCCGCCATGTTGACTGCCCTGGCCAGGGTAGCCTCATTCTCAAGGAAGCAGGTGCTAGAGGCCCCGGTGAGAGGTAGGGTCACACTCACCCACTCTGTAGAGCACTTGACCATTTGCAGGGTCCTTCCTCATACTCACTCATTCTAGTCTCACATCAACCAGGTGAGTAGGAAGGATGCCACCATTAGCATCATTTGACAAACAAGGAAACCAAAGCATCAAGCGAGTAAATAACTTGCCCGAGGTCACTCAGCTGAAAAGAAGAGTTGTGATATGAACCAGGTGTTCTGACTCAGAGCCCTGTGTGTGCCCACACGAGGGTGCATGGCTCTGACTCAGATGACCAGGCCTCAGCCAGCAGCATGGCATCCAGGAACAGCCTTGGCTGGGCCATCAGGGGTCCTGGATTCCAGTCACACTCTCTCTTCAACTCACCATATCCCTGAGAAACAATCCCTAGCCCTCATGAAGTCTTAGTTTTCTCATCTATGAAGGGAAGGGGTTGGCTGAGATGTTCTCAGGTCACTACAGTAACCTGGGGAAGTCAGGTTGAAATGAAGACTCCCAGAAAGGCAGCAGGCAGCCCAAGGGGTCCACTGGGAGGAGCAGCTTTAGCTTTATTATTAAGCCCTTGCCATGTGCCGGAACTGTGCTAAATGCTTAATTGTTAATCTCATTTGAGCTTCACTATGCCCTATGAGGTGGGTACTACTGTTATCTCCCTTTAACAGATAAGGAAACTGAGACTGCAAGAGGTAAAGGAACTGGCTCAAGGTCATGCAGCCAGTAAGGGAGTTGAAGCTGGGCTTTGAATTTGGCTGTCTGACCCCTTGCCTGCTCCTCGGACCACCACATATTACTTGGTCTAGAAAGCTAAGCGAGGAAGAGACCACTTGTGCAGTGAACCGCCTTTCTTACGGTCTGTCAGCTGGTACAGCCACCGTTGTCTCTACTACCAAGTCACTACCTTCTGCCCAGGATACAAGGGTGGGTGGGCAGATCCTCTTTTGGCAGAACCCCCGCCCCCCAATCCTGAATGGTGCCAAGGGCAAGTCCACAGCAGGCCAGGCCACAGGGCCCTAAAGACCATCCAACACCCAGGTCTGAAAATCAGCTTCTGTCGGAAAATGAAGTGTAAGGGTGAGCGCTAGAGGGCTGGTTCCCTCATTGCCCTTTGCATCCAGTCCAGGCTGGACCTTCTTTGGATGGTGCTGGTTGAGCAAAACCCTGCGGGCCCGATTCCCTGGGCTCCTGGGAGGAGGTAAAGGCTGCTTGTCACTCAGGCGTGAAGGGATGAGAACTGAATCCACATCGTCAGTCCATCCACTCCAGCAACTTTTGTTGTGCTTGTCAATTACTCATTATTAAAAACTTTGCAGTAAAAACAAGCTGCTCAGACTCCTGTGCAGGCTCCCCCTAAGCAGAACAACAGACAACTCATGTGCCTGGAATGTCTCCTCTCTATAAATTACAATATCTGCTGTGCTGTTTTTAAAAAGAAAAAAAATTTAACTGTATTCTTCCACACTTTCTCATGTTTTATTGCTCCCACTTAGGTTCTAAAGGGACACTCTTAGGTGGGAGATTTTGCCTGATTTTTAAAAATTCCCCAGCGTAACAGATGACAGGATATAATTTAGAAAATGAAAATCTGTCATTTTATCTTTTCTAACTGTCAAAGGCAGTGAGTTAACAGGGAGCCCACTTAGTTCATGTTAACTGAAGTCAAAAGCTACATTTTCACTGATGTAAATTGTAACTCTGGGGTTGCCCTGTGTACAGAGCATTTGGGGTTGGCAGGGAGACACTTCAATCTCATTTTCTGTTTCTTCACCCTGGAATTATTAACCACACTTCTTTCTCAGTGCAGAGGGAACTAGCACAGGCCTCTGAGTGCTCTGCCCTCTGGCGCTGTGATCAGAGTTGCTGGTGGACTGCTGATTCCACTCCACTCCAAGCCATAGCCTCTCTCCAGCCTAGCTCTCATCAGGAAAAGAATTGTTTTTCAAGTGAAATTCAACCTGGAGCATTTTGGAAAAGAAAACAGCCCAATTCTGCGAGTCATTTCTCTTCCCACTGATAGGGTAGTCCAGAATAGCATTTGTACCCTAGCAGCAAGTTGCTCAAGCTGCCAGAAGCCCACTGGACTTCTAGTATTTGTATCTTGCTCATTTTGATCCTGCTCATTATATCCATGGTTGGATTTTGCAGGTGTGAAAACTGTGGAGCTGTTTTCCATTCTGAATGCAAAGAAAAGTCAGTCCCTTGCCCGAGGTGTGTCCGCCGAGAGCTGCAGAAGAAGCAGAAGTCTTTCTGGCGGAGGCTGAACATGGACGAGAGTCTGGAGGAGGCTTGCAACCTGTTTGAGCTGTCCTACCAGAACATCTGAGTCTGGCAGGAGCCCGAAGGCAGAGAGTCAACTACCAATGCTCCATCAGCCCTCGAGTGGCTTCCTAACAAGCCAGTTAGACCCCTTGGAAGAAGAGTATGTCTAATCTTCAACTAGATATAGATATATATTTATCTATAAATATATATATATATACACGTACATACCTATACATCCTGTATGTATGTTCCATATAAATCGTTGTCTAAAAGGTCCATGGAGCCTCTGTTGCTCAAAAAAATACCAATAGCTGAATTACACTTAACCATGAATTTCAGCTTACTCCCAAGCAAAACGTGGTTTACACAGTGCTTTATAGTTTGGATTTTTCCTTTTTTTTTTTTTTTTTCTCTCAGGGGCCATTTTATTACATAGGACGAAGGAGAAAGGAGAAGGCATTTCCTGCCTCACTTGTATCATTGGGAGGAGGGACAGATGGTCTCATTCAAAGAACAGCACTTCGGGTTCTTTTTTTTATTTTATTTTTAAAGAAGTTTTAGATTACATAAATATTACATTGAAAATATATGGGATTCCCATATACCCAACTCCCTCCCCCGGGTTATTTTTATGGTATTTATTTTTCACCTTTGCAGAGGCTCAGGTAACTGAGGCAAGACCCATCATCATCTGCTTCATAAGAAAATCAACACACAGGAATAACCCCCCAGTCCCAGGACTCGGTGTCCCTGGTTTTGTCTCTCACCACAGAGATGGGATTGACTAAAGATCCAAATGGCCCTGAAACCAGGAGCGTGAGCTCCCTCTGAAGAAAGCATGCACCCCTACTTTATGAGGAGAGCTGTTTCTGGTTTCAGAGTTGATCCCAGAAAGGGTTTTTTTTTTCCCTGAGAAAAGAAGAGACCTCTGTGACAAATAACTACATGTTGTCAGTCTGTTTGCTGGTACGAATCCCAAAGCCCACCTAATGATTTGACTTGCCACCATATTTGCCAGGTTGTAAACATGGCTCTCTCAAGAACAGTTTTCCAAGGGTTTCATGGGTGATATTTATGATTTTTTAATGGTGCTGGCCTGAGTAAACTTCCTAGAATTGTTAAATACATCAGTTAGCAGACTGGAAAATAAGGTCTGTGGTGCATCCACTCCAAAAGACAGGCTTCAGTTTTCACAGGATCATGTACTTCTTACCTTTTCAGTTGAAATGCTTTATGTCTCATTGTTCTTCACTACATTTTTCTTTGAACATTTAATTTATCAATTTAACCAGTGTATTCGTCAGGGTTCTCTAGGGAAACAGAATCAACAGGAGATATCTGTCAATAATATGAGATTTTATCAGAGTCTCTCACGTGACCATGGAGATGCACAAGTCCAGGTTCCGCAGGCAGGCTGCAAACCAGGGGCTCCGATGAAAGTCCAATGAAGTCCTTGATGAGTTTCCGGGAGACATTGGCTGTCCAAAGATGAGCTGGGAAATTCTCTCTGAATGCTGAAATCACTTCCCCTTTTAAGGCATTCAACTGATTGGATAAAGCAGCACTCGTTGATGACAGCAAACTCACTGGTGACTTAAGTCCATAAATGTCCTTGTATTACAATTAGCCCAGTGCTTGACCAAACAACTGGAAACAGTTACCTGGCTGAGTTGACACATTAGCCTAACCATCACAACCAGTTCTCTTACATTTTTTAAATTGTTTTAAAGATCAGAGTAACGTGGAACTTCAAAATACCAACTTTAAGCTATTAAGAAAATATAAAACTTACAAATATAATTAATGCATTAAATCTAATATCGTTTAAAATATTTATATACCCACATATATAATTGCCACTGTAAAGCAAAACAAAAAGTGCTAAAATAAATAATATAACAGAAATAAGAAATATAATTAATTGCTTTACTATTTGGCAGGATAGTAGGCTCCCACTGCAGTGGCCTTTGAAGAGCCAATGTAGCAGTCACTGTAACCGAAATGGCAGGTAGGATAGTACTGGAAACTTGTTGGCTCCCATTCCTTCTACCTTAACTCTTTCTAGAACAGAAAAACTTGCTTATATTGAAACAGTCCACAATCAACTGTCTGAGAAGACCCTGTAAGATTCACCCCAGAAAATGTGCCCTCAGCGTGGTCACGGTTTGTGGGTTCACTGCTGTTAGAACCTAGAGAATCAGTGGCTCGCCAGGTACTGTACATGGCACTTTCAACCCCATCTCTCTTTTCTCCCATACTTTGCTCCCTCCGCATCCCAACTCACAATACTTCCATCCATTTCGAGACATGACATTTCAGCCTGACTTTTGTGCAGACTTAGAAGTGAGCATTTCACCTCTTGACCCACGCCACTTTGCCCCAGACTATACATTTCAACTTAGTAACTCACCACCATGCATTTGTTTTCTGATTACACAGTAGCTGTAACCAAGGCATGAAAACTTGCTAAAAGACAAGGCCCCAGGGCCCTACTCATGAGAAGCCTCATGGTGCCTTTTACTCTTGGAAAAACAGGTTGACTCTCCCCCAGTTCTAGTTATAGAGATGTGGCACACAAAAGAAAAGAAAAAGGGTGGACATTTTTTAACAAGCACTTGGCAAACAGGCAAACAAATTTGATCATCTCTTTTCCTCCTCCCCTTTGTGAAATACAGTATTTATATTTTCCAGCCTCAGAGAAGATAGCAGAACATGATCTTTCACGAGAGAATTATAGACCTGCTTATTATAAAACAGATGTGCTCTGATGGCAAAGTGCCTTCTCCCTCCGCCCCCAGCTCTGTGTCACTGTAGCTTACTTTTTCTTCACTATAATTAATGTATCTGTGATTCCAACTGTCAGCAAGGCCATCCCAGCACACTGTGTTTGGAGACCTCAAGTACAGGACCATCTCCTCCCCTGCTTACATGTTCACTCTCTGTACAGAATTCCCTGTCACAACTTACGGGTACCCAGGGTCAGACCTGCCAACAGTCAAGGGTGAAATTCTGGATCCCTGCTCTAAATGCCTTTGATTTCATTGATGCACATTTAGAGGGCCCTGCTAAATATTAGCAGTGCTTGTGGATGCCTAAGGAGAACTTTCCACCTACGTCATTTTCTGCTTATTTTCAAAAGGGAAAAACCTAGATGTGCTATGACCATGAGCTACCCAGAACAGAAACTGTATCCCAGCTGCTTCTGTTTTTTCTCCTTTTTGTACATCCCCTGTCAGCCTGCTCGGCCACCACTGCCAAAATCTGAACAGAGTGGAACCCGCTTAGGAGTGAGGTCTGCCATGAAAATTCAAAACTGCTATTTTCAGCCCAGAATGTCTTAAAGCACATGAACTCCCTTACTGTTTTCAACCCTACCACAGGTTACGTGGTATCCTGTTAGAAAATTGTTCCACTGCTTAGAAACTGTCAAATGAAGGCAAATCTGTGGATTACCACCTCCTTGAGACCAAACTAATCCCCACTTTGCTTCATGTTCTGTTTTTCATCCTGTATTAAATATCTTGCACATAAAGCATATAAGAAAATGGCCAATTAATCTCCTGGAGCTGGCAGCTGACTCAGGGGAACCTCTTTTCACTGAAAGGTACATTCCTTGGTCTAATGCTTGAGGAAATCCCTCCTAGCAGTGCCAGAAAGTCAAGTGTGAAACAGTCCAACCCTGGTGAAATGCTGGCATCTAACCCTGCAGTAAAGAAGCCAGTGCTTAAAATAGACCTCAGTTTGCACCACTGCAGGAAGGCCACAAAGTACTTAAAAAGCAGGCAACTGGAATGGAAGTAAGCATTCTTTCCAGGGCTGCTTTTTCCCAAAGTTGAAATCATATAAACTCTCATCTCCCCCATTTGCTTCTTCAGGAGACTACTTTGCAGACATTTGCATGTTTGTAATGCTAAAGGGTGATCTTTTTAGGAGAGATTAGCTGAGAGGGTCGTGGCTCTTTGATTCTTATGGACTAGGCCTCCACCAAAAAGGGAATAATATAGCTAGTGCTTGGGATTTGTGGCTTTCAGCATGATAGTATCCTTCAGACCCCTGAAAAGAGACTGTGCTGTGATTTCCTTCGGCTACAGTGAAAACAGTGGGGTTTCTATCAGTCTCAGAGCCATATCCAGCCCTCGCTACGCTAGAGTGAGTGCCTCCATCCCTGACCCCGACAGCCTCCTACTTGTGTTTACATCTCTGCATGTGTGCACACTGAACATCCACGTGGGGTAATTCCTGCCTGGGCCATCTTGAAAAGGTGTGGCTTCTAAACCTGTGGGTGTGACTATATTGGCCAAAAAGGGCCATAGGTAAACGAATTTGTAAGGGTAAGACTAGCATGATGACACACTGAACACTTCCTGCAAAGGGAGGCATTAGGTGAGGATGCAGAGATATAGTCTCTCATTTAGGTTAAAACCAACGCTGCTGTTAATATGTTTGTGCAAAATTATTCATTTCCATAGATCTTCCGTACTTTATTGAAATTACTAGATTATGAAGTAAATCTTCAATGCCTGCTTCTAATTCTACCTGGAGTCAACAAAGAGGTTTTTGTTGTGTTTTGTTTTGTTTTACTTCTCACAGTGAAAAGAGACGTGTGCAATTCTTTTTATTTCTTAAGTTTTCTGTCTCACTTCTTTTCTTACTCTGAAATAATGTGAAAAAGTAGAGAATTGGGGGCAAGACTGAAGGAAACAAACACTTTGCTCCTTGGCATGAATTGAATTGTTACCTGTACTCCCAGTCTTCCTTTTCTTGGTACTTGTTAACAAGGCACGTAGGCACTTCCTATGCCACGCACCTTCACCCATCCTTCTCACCCAGAGTCCAGTGGAGCCAGCTGCCACAGGAGGGATCCAGTCATGGGAGACAGGAGCCCTGCTCAGTTAACCTAAACAAACGAGTGTTAACTTCCGTCATGTGGCACACTATTTTGACAGTTAAGTCCCAGCATCCAGCAATCTGCTTCAAAGGTAGGAGATTCTAATTTCATTTGATTCAAAAATCTCTGACTTGAGAGTTTTTCTTTAGTGTGTTTTAGTGGGTGCATGGCTGAGGTACAAATTCAAGTCATGAGTAGACTCTAGGTAAAAGTCAAAAGAAAAGTGTGACTGCCCTCAGAAGCATACCTGTAGTTGTCAGGGGTTTTATTTTAAATGGATTCTAAGTGATTGTGTCAGGTGGCAGTCTCCTCACTAAGTGTCCATCAGTGTGATGGAGGGCATTGTGAAACTCAAATGAGAAGACTGACTACCATTTTGTTTTGGTTCCTCCTTCTAGGAAGAGAAGCCATTGGCTACCCATCTTGTTAGAAAGGTTTGAAGTGAAGCCAAGTGTTGCCCAGAGTAAAAGATTCAGGCATCTATAGAAACTCTTAGCACAGTGAGGATTCCCTCCTACTCTCTTCCATAGAGCTGCAAACCAGCCTGTCTCCCCATCCCTTGGTCTTCCTTGCCACCAGTCCCCAGGCCCTGGCATGGACCACCAGTAAACCAGCCAGTGGACACCTGGGGCCTCATGGCTCCTTCTTCATATAGGCCTTCCTCTTGTTTCTTTTCCTGTAGGACTGCCTTATAGTACTGTCTAGTGCTTCTAGTCTCATCTATCTCACCCACTTGAAGCCTGCTGGACTCCTCTTCTAAATATGGATCATGTTGCTTCTCCCCTGTTGGCTCTTCTTTATACAGACACATTTGGAGCCTGCATGTTCTATGATGCATGTCAAACCTTTCAGTTTTGTTTAACCTGGTGCCTTAACCTCTTGAGTAAAAGGATAGCTGTTGGAAACACACTGTTAAAGTAGAATGGTCTAGACATTGGCTTCTTGGGACCATTGGCACTTTTACCAAGAAATACAAAAGACACAGCCACATAATGTTTTAACTTGGTTTAATGCTTGTTTTAACTTGGGGTTTTTTTGTTTTGTTTTGTTTTTGTTTTTGTTTTTTGCTTTCATTAACCAAAATCAGGGGAATGTCATGATGTCACCAAGGCCAATGGGTAAAAATGAAAACAGCTATCCAGATTTGAAACTGTAAAGTCCTTGAATGTAGCCTTTTTCAGATTCAAGAATTACACAAACACGAGGATTTTCTTTTTCCTTTACTGTCTAAAGGTTTTCTTTTTATTTTCCACATAGGAAGTGGGGAGCCTCTTGGATAAATTGTCTGTTTGTATGTCATTGGGCAGTCTACTGGGCTACCAAATGAGACTTTCTCTGCTGGAGGCCTAGGTTCTGACTTTGGTCACCTATTGAATCAGATTATGAGTAGTTACCAGCATATTACCAATGACCTAAGAAAAAAAATTGTTTTTAAGGAATGATTAAAAGGAGGGAAAATGCTTAGATGCAAATGAAGGGTGTCAAACATGGTGATGGGGAAGACATACACAACTTGTTCCTATACTCGTGGGTCAGATCAGTGTCATTTTCCTTATTTCTGTTCACCCAATACAGAACCAACTGAAATTTGGATTTGGGCTATTGTATCACTTGGTGTTGAGCTATTTGTAATTGCTAATGTGCTAACTTATAGATGTATTCCTTCTGCTTTCTAGATTTTATTGCCTTTTGTTTTGGCATAACTTATCCATGTTTTGGTTTACATCATTTTTTATATCAATAACTGTAATCATATGAAATTGAAGTTGTATTGTTGTCAAGTCCCTAGTTTTTATGGTCATCTGTCACATAATTTAAGACCACCAGTTCCTACTATGTAAAGCATCTCTCTCTCAATAAACCATGCAGAAAGTACTTTCTCTTTTTATAATGACTCATTAAAATACTGGTTTTGAGGGGGTAAGCACTGACTGTTCATTCAAAGTCAAAACTTGAGGCTTACTGAAAGAGAGCCATTAATATCTCACGATATTAGTCTTACAGATAAATTTTGTTTCTTTCTAAATCCATCAACCTTCAATACATCAGCCCTTCCTATACTTATGAAAAACATAGCGTAACTTCTAAAAGATGCAGTTAGTGTTACAGGCCTTAACTGCTGAATCAGAGCATAATTTCTCTCAGTTCTGAGACACAGCTGCCAAAGCTCATGCATGGCATATCCTCCTACCAAGACCAAGGCTCTAGCCTGCCTTCTTGCCCTGCACTCTCCACATTCGATGGACAAGTGCCAAGCAGGAGGATGCCAGGCAAGTCATGCCAGTCATTCCTGCAGACCAATGAAGGAGCAAAGAGTGGAAAGTAAAGCGTAGGTGTTCACGCAAGAGATAGCGACCCTCTGGGAAATGATTGAACTGAGGAGTGATTGAACATACCTGCACTAACTCCTGCCTGGGCTGGCCTTGGCCTTTCCACCAAATAGACCACTTGGAATCTTTAGAAAGCTCTGTCTCAACTTACTTTCCCAAAGACAGATGCATTGAAAAGAGACAAGAAAAAGTGCTGCTGGTTAAACATTTACCGAAGGTGAACCCTGAGCTTTCCTCCCTAAGACACACCTAAACAAGCCCTTGCCCAGCCTCTCCTACTCCACCCTCAGGAAATCAGTCTGTCTCACACCCACTCTGTCCAAGAGATAACTGGACTTCATCCTCTCAAAAACCTGCCATGATTAAAAGAAGTGAGTTATTGTTTCCTTGAACCAAACAACACATGATGCAGTCAGAGCCAGCAATCATTCAATTCACAGGTCAGGGTAGCTTTTCCCCAATTGTAGTAAGCTGGAGTGGCTAGGTAACTCCAGGAAGTTAGGGCATCGTCAAAGAGAAGATATGCTCAAATGTTTTCAGGAAGGGAGAAGGAGACACCATCTTGTTCATCTCTTCCCACCCTTGGGTGAATCTCCCTTCCGTGTTTCCCCTGTGACTACCTGTCCTCTGATGATGGCTCAAGATGAAGGCTTAAATCAGTGCTTCTCACAGGAGAAGCACCACTCCCCTTCCCCTTCCCCCCCAAAAGTCAGGTCTCCATCACAGACAATTAAATCAGAATCTCTCAGGATGGGGCATGGGTATTTGTGTTTTTAAAAAGCTCCCTGGAGGATTCCAGTGCCCTCTGAAAGTTGAGAACCATTGGCTTAAATGAAGCAAGTTGCCCTGCAATAAACATGTGCTTTGGCATATTGGTGGTCAACAGTGGGAAGTGTCAAAGGGATCTGGAGGAACTGATCCACTTTAGTTGACATCCTGCTAACAGGTGTTGATTCCCTTCTTCCCTACAGACACACAACAGTAGTGTGGAACTTGCTGCTCACAGACTACAATCATTTTCATAAAACCTTACCTTTATACTGTCCTTATTTTCTTCCAGGGTGTGTCTACTTTCTATTTACCCATGTATACCATTGCCAGACAGCCTGGTGAATGGAAGTGCCAGGTCATGGCCACAGGTGAGTAAAGTGGCCGAGAAAGGAAGCCTTGTCGTCTCCCTTTCACTTTTTCATTCCTCCTCATTTTGCTGCGCTTGGTCCTGAAATGCATGCCTGTGTGAGTCCACTCCCAGTTCAGGCCCATCCAGTGGCCTACTCGTGTGTAGCCGCATCACTCTGCATGGTAGTGTTTGACATGAAAATTGCCAGGTGCTTCTTGCCCAGAAAACCCTAGGAAATTCAGGAAACCCTGAGCTGTGTCCAGGTTTGCTTTTTTCCTTAGAAGAACCAAGCTTCAAAACAAGCCAGACAAGTAGTCAGTCCAAAGCCAGGCACCTGTTGAGTTGATGATTTCCAATCTCATTTGCCAGTTACAAGTGAATGGAAAGTTTTGGAAAAATGACTGTGCTGATAACACCTCTTCAGCCTCAGAACAACAGACCATACTAGTAGAATATGGAAGTCACTGGACGTGGTCCTTGTTATCAGTCTGTCTGCAACAGTCTGGGCAAAGGCTGGAGGAATTTCTACAGACCAACAGCTGCCTGAGGTTGTATGGCAGGATGTGAAAGACAGGGGTTTTTACCCTCTCCTCCCTTTTTGAAGTCAATCACTTAAATAATGACAAGCATTCCTCGTTGACAGAGAACTTCTCCAAAGGTTTCAGAGTCTTTTACTAAGGACGTGATCGCCTCCATACCCACAGTGCTTAACACAGGGGAAACACCCAAAGTAGCAAGGGCTATATTCAAAATCACTGTAGGAATGCAATTAGAAATGAACTTGTTCTACCGGGGCCATATCTGGGACTTGCTCTAAAGCAGTATCTTCAGGAACCTCAATCCTGATTGGAAAAAAAATGTTTTAAATTTATTTTAGTTATTTTATTGGCTTCTGATTGGGGTAGGCCCCTGGTACACAATACCCAGGAAGCCACAGGCTCATTATCCCTCATTTGCATCTATTCCCTCCAAGCTTGGGCAAAAAAGTCTAGCAGGAAGAACAAATTGTTCCCATAGCTGAGGATACAGAAATTCTGATTTATATGTACTGATATCCAATTTACCTGGACAATAGGGAAATGCATTACTCCTCCACCTTTATTTCATATTCCTCCATTAAAGACTATTGGTTTTAAGCAAATCAGCTAGAGTTTAGGAGTTCAGACTGTATTTCACATCCTGCCATACAACCTCAGGCAGCGGTTGGTCTGTAGAAATTCCTCCAGCCTTTGCCCAGACTGTTGCAGACAGACTGATACAAGGACCAGGTCCAGTGACTTCCATATTCTACCAATATGGTCTGTTGTTCTGAGGCTGAAGAGGTGCTATCATCACAGTCATTTTTCCAAATGAACATTGAGCTAAATTATCTCAATTGTATGAAGGAACATCTCTCACTGCATTATGGAAAATTGCCTCCCAAATTACAAAACTGTACAAAGCACATATTAATTCTGGGCCCAAGGACACCCAAATTGCCTCAGAGTCAGTTTTGGATTGTGGTGACACTCTTAATAATGTCAGCTTCTGAGGATACCACTAGTTATATGCCGTTACGAAAATAAGCCAGAATTTTTCTCCATTAGGATCACCACACACACAGCCAAGCTCAGCTAGAGGCATTTTGCTCTGAGACTCAAGCCTTTTGCAGAGGAAATAAATTCCAATTTCTTAGGCAGGGGGTGCATTTGAATTCTAAACTGGGTCAATCTCCCCAACTGGCTTTCTCATTGCTGTCTAAGAGTGAGGTAACTGAGGGAGCCACAGTTGGCAGTACAGAGCCTAGAGGAGATGACTGACTATAGACGCTGCTGGAAGTAGTTCCTGCTCACACACGTTCGATTTCAAGGCAGGGTGTAAGCGGGGGAAATCAGAGGACAGGCAGCATCTGAGAGACTTTACCTGTGTCAACACTTGGGGCAAACATGTCAACACGTGTTCAGAGAAAAGGCAAGTACCAGAAACTAGCCACACCCAAATCACCCCCAAACCCACTTCCAAGACGCCCAGACGGTCAGCTCATAACCAGTTCACCACAGAGATTTTTAAATGAAGATTTTAAAAAATAAAAATTATTAGATGTTTCACCTGCCCTTGTTTTTCATGTTTTACTTTTTTGAGGAAATTTTTTTTAAAGCAAACCCCGGACATAATGACATTTTACCCCTCCATGCCTCAGAGCATGTCTCTAAGAAGGATGCTCATTTTTTTCTACACAGCTACAATGCCATTATCACAGCTAACAAAATTAACAATTCCTTGGTATCGTCTAATGCCCAGTTCAAAATCCAATCTACCTAATCATCTAAAAAAAAAAAAGCCTTTTTATCTTTGGTTTGTTTAAATCACAAGGCTTTTAAAAATTAAAAATCAGAATATGAGGTGCCCCTCAGCAAGGCTTGATAAATTGTAAAGGGATGTGGTACCTGCCCAGCACTCCTTCCCCTTTCTTTAGAGTAGCGGCGCTCACTTTTCCTTTGGAAAGCAGTAGCCCCCTCCATTCCAGGTAGTCTGGTGGCCTGTGGATCACTGTGCCCCTTCCTTCAGAATGGAGCTCATGGCCCAAGCTAGGCCAGCAGGAATTTGAATCTTGCAGGAAGCAAGTGGGACTGCAGCCTCTGAAGAGGTGGTCCATTAGTCTGGCTCCCTCAATTAAGAAACTGCCTTGAACTCTGTTCTTCCCAAGACCTGGTTTTTTATTCCTTAAATTCTACCAGCCAGGCAACAAATATCTTCTCTCTTTAAGTTAGCCAGAGCTGGTTTCTCCCCATACTTTCTCTCCTTTCTCTATGCATTGGCCATCTCATCCCAGCCTGTGCACTCAACAGACGCTGCAGTGACATGCAGGAAAAGTGTGGGGAAATGTGGGGCAGGGGGGAGCTGAATACCTGTTAGCGTGAAAATACAAGGGCCAGAGTGAATCCTGCCAGGGTTCATCCCTGGCCTCTGTGTTCAGAAAGCTGTACCAAGGCTGTGAGGAAAGCTTTCCTTTGATTGAGAAGAGATGCTGCTTCTCTTCAGGAGCTTGCTGAACGCTGGCACAATGATAGTGACTTACCAAGGCTGCTAAGTGACTTGACTAAGCGCTCAAGAGGTAGGTGGATTCTGACAGTGGAGGGAGAACGCTTTCCTTGCGGGGCTGATAGCTGCCCCCTGGGTGCAAAGGTCCCTTCTGTTCCCTGGCTCCATGTTGAAACGCTGGGTCCTTCCCTGGGGGCATGTTCCTCAATCCCCATCCACATCCAGTGGGGCCCCCACCAGAGGGCTTTAGAATTCAACTGCTCTTTACTCTGTATTTATATTAGCCGAGAATTTCACTTTTAAAAATTCTCAGCTAATTAGTTATTCTGGAAATAAAATTTAAAAGACAAAATCTGTGAGGGAGAAGGAATCTCCAAGAGAGCCTTCCCAAATAAAAGGATCTTTCCAGATGCTTTCTAGAAAATGCCATTGTTGGCCGCGTGGTTAGTTGGGCACATAACTAATCATTGTTGTTTTTCTCTTTTTCCCATCAGATGTAAATGACTATTTGATTAAGATTTTGGTTTAAAGCAGGCAGGAGCCTGAGATTATCTATCATTATGGTCAAAACATTTTCAACTTTAATTTCCCTTTAATAAGCTTCTGACCCCAGGCCACAAAAAGTCAGAGCCATGGAAGGAATGGAATTCCCTGCTGCACTGTGAACGTTGTGCTAGAGCTAGAGGAGCGGTTCCCATGTGATGCCGATGCAAGCAGCATCGGCATCACATGGGAAATGTTAGAAATGCAAATACTCAGGCCCCACCTAGACTTACCGAGTCAGAAACCCTGGTGGTGGGCCCAGGGATCTGTGTTTTAACAGCTGCTTAACCCCTCTCCCTCCGCGGGGACGCTGATGCATGCGAAGTCTGAGACCCCCTGAGCTAGAGGAGCTCTGCCAATAATTCAGCCCTCCCTGCCTCACTCATTCAGTCAGCAAACCTTTTGGGAGCCCTTCTTGTATGCTACTAAGTACATCTGCTAGATGTCCTGTTAGAAGCTGGGGATGCAAAGACAGGGAAGGCACAGTCTCTGCCCTCCAGAAGTTCACGGTAGAACTGAGAGATACACCTAGAAGGAAATACAGACAGCGTTAACCAGTGCTATTGTTGGCTGTGATACGAGAGCACAGAAGTGAAAAGGACCAGCTCTAGAGTCCGACAGAGTCCCAGACCCTCCATTTTCATGCTGGGTGATCTTGGGCGAGCAAGTTACTTGATCTCTCTAAGCCTTGGTTTCCCCATCTTCTTCATCTGTGGGGTAAAGACAGTCAAGCATCCTTTGTGCAATTTAAATGAAATACTGCCCCAAGGCATTAGCAGGGGGGCAGGCGCAGGACACGAGGAGGAAAGGTTCCCTTTGGTCATTGTCAGGGCCCAGTGGGAGAACATGAAAGAGGGTGTGGGTCAATCCTACCCGGCCAGGAAGAGCTTCCGGGGAGAGGGCACCTTAGCTGTTGGTCTAGTGAGTCACTGCGCAAAGGAGGGGCGTGGGCTGGACCCAGGTGGCTCTGAGGCTCCTGCAGGTTCCAGGTGGCATTATCCATCAGGGCTGAGCGCTTTGCCTCTCATCCTGCCTAACTCCTCTTTAGGATCGTTTGAAAGCTCCGACTAGCCGTCTACATTTCCTGGGCTTCCCAGGGACTCTCATACACCATAAAACAAAAGATTGAACCTTTTCCCTCGGTGGCTTTCCTCCTCACTCAGAAGTGTGGGTTAAATGGGGGCTTAACCCCACACCAACCTCAGCACCCTGGCTTTGAACCATCCCACCCAGTTTTCCTCAGAGCCTTTTCGCACCAGCCTCTCCTGCTTTTCCATGTTTGCAGAAAACACGGGAGTGTTGAAGTCCACTCCATTCAGGTTTCCCTTCACACAGAGCAGTCTGGAGGAGTGTTCGCCCATGCCTCCCCCTCACTCCCTCCTCGCCCCCCACCACCAGGGGCCCGAAGCTGCCTGCAGCAAAGTCTATAGTTTTTCCCAAAATAATTTTCTTCTTCGATTTTATGACTAATTTGGGAAGCTCAGCACTGCCCAAAGTCTTGTGCACCCTCCGTGTCTATTTCCCTCTCCCGTCAGGACCCTGGGCCTCCCGTCCTCTCCTCCTCCTCGCCTTTTATTTCAGCGGCTCCCTGATTGGAAAAGAACGGGGGTGGGGGGTGCTTTCCTCTCCAACTCCACAATTGTCACCGCCAATTAGTACATTGTTAGGACACACAATGGCGTTACTGTAGCCAGTGGAACGGGAGGCCTTTGTGCTTCTCCAGCCGGCCGTGGGGGCAGTCAAGTTTCATTTAGAGACTTAAAACACAACGCCAGAGGGAAAACGCTATCCGAAAAGCAAAAAGGAAGAAACAGAGAGAGTGAGAGGGGAAAAAAAGGCGCAGAAAAAGAAAAGAGGAGAAGGTGAAGCTGAAGATGAAGGAAAAGAAAGGCTGCATCAAGCAAATGTTTAAAAGGAGAAGGGGGAAAAAAATGAGCTATTCAAGAGCTAGCCTGAACTCATGAAAAGCCCCAAGTGGTTGCAACTCACTGAAGTCCCCCTCAGAGCACAAAAAGGAGCTCGAGCTTAACAGTAATTAGGGGTCTGATTGTGCTTGGAACACTGTGTGTCTTTAGAGGATTTTTCCAACTTTTATATATTTTTTTCATTCTTCACAAATAAGGAGGGAGGGGGGGAAAGGTGGGCGATGGGGGACGGAAGGGCCCTACAAGCAGTCTTGGGTTTGGGGGGCCGTTGCATTTGGCCCTTCTCTTTGACAGGTAAATTGGATTTTATTCTCTAAAGCTTGTAACTAATTACAGAGGGTATTTTCCTGTAAGAATGTGGCATATGGGTGCGTTTTAGAGTCACTGTTTTATTCGTTTCAAGTACCTTTCCAAGCAGCCCAGCCCTTTTTGCAGCCGGGAAGATGCCCCCAGGGGCCCAGCACTTACATCCAGAGCCCAAGGGCTGTGGACTTTTCCTGTCAGTAAAACTTTTACGTCTAGGAGAGCCTTTTCGGCTTGTAAAATTAATATTCCAGTTTAAGCGAAGTGATTGAGTCCAGAAAGCAGCCTTTTCTTCTGAACTGGTGGTTCATCCAGCGCATTTGTCCAGAAAGCTCTTGTGCTGGTTTAACACAATCTCCCTCCTGGTTTTACCCCTCTATTTCCTCACTGATATGCAAAAATATAAAAATAAAAATAAAAAAATCACAAAACCGCAGTTAATGTTCCTTGCTTGTTAGAACTCATGATACAAGGAAAGTTTTCTGGGGCAAAGAAATCCCTCCAAAGTTGGCTGGCATCTTGGAGGTCCAGAGTCATCCTGTCTCTCTCCTACCTGCCCCCCACCCCCACCATTTCTAGAAAGCCCAAAGAGCACCAAGTCAGACTTGCCACCCAACAAGGATATTCATATGTATTTTGTTTTTTTATTGTCTTGGGACAACCTAGCCCAACATCGTCAATTCAAAGCTTGTACTTAACCTCACTCTGTTATTTGTGCTTTTTAAAATTTCCTTTCAAATGCATTGAATGCGCCTCCCTTTTCCCTTTCTCTGGGTCAGACTAGACTCCTACTTTTTTACAAATAAACTACTGGAGACGACAGCTCCATGCAAGGGTTTAATAAATCTCTTCCTCCCCCCACCCTCATCTTAGAGACAAGGTGGACAGAATTCACCCCCTGTTGTACCTCCTCTTTTCATTTTAGTGGAGTAGGAGTGAAGACGAAGCTCCCTGGGATGCGGGGAGGGGCATCCTGGAGCGGAAGACCAGAGTTCTAATCCACATCCCACCAACGAGTGACAATGGGCAGGTCGCTCTAGAAGTGGGTGAGCCTCAGCGTGTTCATGTGTAAAAGGAGAGTCATTATGCTCACCGCCAAGCATTGTAATGAGAATTGAACAAGATACCCTCTTGGAAGGGATGGTCCTGGCACTGAATACAGCCTGGTTTCCTTCCTTGTCTGGTAGCCAAGGGTGCTACTAGAGGTGCCCTGGGGGTTTTTTCTTTTTCATTCCCTCTCTGCTGAGTTGCAGAATTGTTATGTGCATTTGGGATGCTGTCACACACTGCCCCTCCCCCCCAAAAGCCAGGAAATGAAAAATGAAAATTTCTGATATGATCCATGGAATGTCACAAATATCCAAGTCAGGCAATGAAAATCCAAGGGAGACGTCATTGTATGGTGGTGATCAAGCTTCCTCTAAACTCCGTAGTTCTAGAAATGGAGTGTGTGATGGGGGTGGGGGGGCATTATTTGCTTCGTCCTAGATGTGAATTAGGAGAAATGTGGAAAACGGGGGGGTTGGGGGGGGAAGGTCCAAAAAGAGTAAGAACTTTGGCAAGAGGCTTGTGCTACACTCCCACTTTCCCTCCTCCTTCAGCCTTTTGCTTTGAGAGGAATAATGGAAACCCAAAGACTCCAGAACCTGCAAAGAAGGAGGTTCAAGAGAGCTCAGTGGAGGAGGTCCAGCTACGGCCATCACTTCAGGTCCAGTAGTTCCCAGCCACACTCCCACACCCACCCCTGCACACATATGCTAACCAATCAGGTCCAGCTCCCATGTATCTTTCAGAGCCCTGTCTCTTCTCGGCTCTCTGTCACTGTCTTGTCCAGGTCCTTGTCCCCTCTCACCAGACCATTTCAATCCCTTCCTAACCAGCCTTCCTGCTGGCCCCTTCAGTGCTGCCCCCGACTTGGTCTTCAAAATATACAAGCCTGATCTGGCCCTCCTCCAGCTTAAAATCTTTCATTGTTCTCTATCACCTTCAAGACACAGTCCAAGCTCTAAAGCCCTTTCTGATCTGGTCCGACCCCTCTCTCTAACTTCATCTCCCCACCCAGGCCAGCTTCATGGGTGAGCAACCTGTACAGTCGCTAGAAGAGCCCCATGCTTGACTTAATGTTCTGCTATCACCGTCTGGAAAATAAGGTAGCCAGTCCTGCCTGGCCCTCTTCCCCTCCCTCTTCACACTCCTCTAACCCCAGACTTCTTAGAGTTCTCCAAAGAGTCCACATTGTTTCAGCTCTCTGGTTTTGCAGGTCTTTCTGTTTTCAGTGTTCTCCTATCCCTGTCTATTTGCCAGACTCCTAGTCACCCTTCAAAACTTTACCCACAAGCCCCCTTCCTTAGACTCTTCCTTGATTCCCCTCTCCAAATAATTTATTTCCCCTGCCCCTTTGCAAATGTCTACTTCTCAGTTCATCACAGCTTATTATTTTCTGCCTCAGCTTATAAGGTATGAAGTACAAGGGGCAGAAATTGCTTCTTGCACAGTACCAGGGTTTCTGATGCTTGTTGAAGTGAAACTGAGCAAAGTGCTATATTTAAGAAAAAGATGTTTGTTGAAGTGTCATTAAGCTTTCACTCTGATGACCATGCTGTGCTACGTGTGGAGATTTATTGACTCCATATCTTCACTCTAGTCTCACTTGGGCCCCTTGGGGCCACGGTGCAGCTACCACTGAGGAGATGGTTAAGCGGCCCTGTCGCCAGTGGTGCCCTTCAGACAGCGCTGTCCAGGAGAACTTTCTGCAAGGTTGGAGACAGCCTCTCTCTGTGCTGTCAGAGCCCTTGACCTGTGCCACTTGCCACCTTGCTGTGGAGCCCTTGAAATGTGGCTCGTGCAACTGAGGAAGTGAATGTTTAATTAATGTTTCATCTTAATTAATTTTAATTTAATTAGTCACATGTTGCTAGAGGCTACCACATTGGACAGTGAGGCGTTTGAAGCTATCACTAATCTTTGCCCAGGCCAGGGAGCAAGCCTGCTCACAAACCTTGTTGCTTCAGAAAGACTTCCTTGCAAAGATAAGCTTTGAGCACCTCCTCAGGAGAAAGGTATTTGCTATTGATACAAGCAATCTCTCTCCACACACATTCTGATGACGCCACAGTTTTGGTGTAGACACACTTGGCCTTACCTGTGAAAAGAGGCAAAAAAAAAAGAAGCTTCCATACCTGGGAGGAAAATACCTTGCTGGGGTCAAATATTTCTCTAACGGTTACCAAGGGCAATAAGACGAGTCTGCATTCCTTTCCTCCGGAGGTTTCAAAAGATTCCTATTAACGTTAATTATTGGGCTCTCCCCAGGCCCTGTGGGCGGGGTTTAGAGTCCTGGGCACGCCCTCCGTGGAGGGTCATCCCGGTGCTGGATTTTAAATGACTTTGCGTGAAACAGGCAGAGAGAGAGGATTTCATTTCCAAGGTTCATTGTTTCTTTCAGTAAGTAACTGATACACGGGTAACTGTAGATCACTCTGGGGACAATTTCAAAGATGAGAGCGGATGGGTGAGTAAAAAATCACAACAAATCGAGATGTCCAGGAATCCTATCGCTCACGCAGATCACAGTAAGGTGAGCCCCGCCGCCTCTTTGTAGTTAAAATGAGCCATGAACTTGCAGAAAAGAGGAGAGGCCTGTAGGATTCGAACTATAATCCAATGTGCTATTTTAAATTATTGTAATCCAGAGGATAGATTAATTTTCAGGCTTCTAAGCAAAATGTTGATTCTCTGCCTCACCTTGGCTGCCACCACCACCATGACATTCTGGTTCCCAGGGGCGTGCCATGCTTTCTCACTACAGAAGATGCTAGAAAATTAGCTACACTTAAAACTGGGAAGTTAGGGTGAGAAGGAGCAAAACGATAGCTGAAACTCTGTCTTTTCCCTTAACGTTCTACTGGCTACATTTAAGAGGTGCACAGCATTCTTTACAGAATCATAAAATTCAGAGTTTGAGGAATCCTTCATCTTTGCTTCTCCTCTATGAGAAGAGTTGTTCATACTATTATTCTTAGTCAGCCCCAAGGTTAAAGAGGCTCTGAAATGGTAGTCTGCTAAAAATATACTTTATCAGCCAGTATTTGAGTCTGGTGCCATATATAAGAGGAGTTCTGTACCAAAAAAGTAGCCAAGGCCTCTGACCTCAGAGGCTTCACTACTTATCTGGTGTGACGACGCACAAAGTTTAAAGAGCAGTACAAGAAAGAATACAAGCCCATATTAAACTGTGAGTTACAAATTCCTCCTGTGGGTAGGGTTGGAAAAGGCTGCAGTCAGGAGGCAGCGTCACCGAGGAGGTGAGCAGAGCCATTCCCAAGGGAGGACAAATTGGAACCAAAGTGCTGGCCGGGAAGGCTCCTCCAGCCCCAGGATGGGCAGGCATCAGGGTGGCAGCCCCAGGAGGAGGAGGCTCGGCCAGTGAAGCCAAGGACCTCTGAGGTTCATGGCACTGTCACTCCGACCAGCATCCCCACACCCAGCCATGGAGCACTGAGCAAAACCATGTGATTCTCCCTCCTGCTCCCCTTCTGTGCACACACAGACATTGGAGTAGTTGTCATAATCAACTACAATGCAAAGTCATCTGCTCCTGGCTACAGCTCCTGTGAGTAACCCAGATCCAGTGTGAGGAGGGTACTGGACACAGAATAGGATAATGGGCAAGAAGATTCCAGTGGCTGCCACCAAAGGGACAAAGGGTGAACACCCAGCTCCACCATTTATTGCCAGCTATGGTAACTCCAGAAAGTGACGTAGCTTTCCCGAACCCTCCACATCTGTAAAATAGGGATAATAATACTAATCCTGTAATAAGTGGTAGCTATTATTATTGGTTTACCTTTCTTGGAGAAGAAGTAGAAAGACTGAGCTGAAAACCACTGCCACTCTTTTATTCTAACTAATGGGTTATTTGGTCATCAACTATTCTCATTTGACAAAGCCATTTGCCGTACGGTTTCCCTGCAGTGCTTTTCAAATAGAAGAAACTTGATTTATCTACTATTTTCATAAGCAGTTTGGCTTGTTTTTTTGTTTTTCTTTTTTCCTGACAGTGGTAGAACAAGTTAAACTTAGGGAAAACTGAAGAATTTAATTCAGTTTCTAGACTTGACTGATCACTATAAATCCTAGAAAGGAAACACTAATGAAACCACACACTGTCCAAAATTAATTTAGTCACCCAACAAACATTTATGGATCACCTACTATGTGCCAGCCCTATGCTACCTACAGATGGCTGCCTGCTTGTGCACTTTTATTTTTATAATAATTTTTAAATCTCATCAATAAATAGTCAGAGATCATGACAAGCACTAGCGATCTGGAATCAAGTGGCACCTTATTTTAAAATCTGTAATAATTTGCCATATATATAACAGATGAAAGGAAGAATATACAGAACTTTATAAAGAGCATCTGAAATTCCATTAAAAATCTTAGACAATGGGTAATTTGTAGAAAAGAAAACATAAATGGCCAATAAGCATACGGAAGCTACAATGGAATAGTATATAGTGGTTAAAAAGAACAAAGTAGACAAAGAAAGAGGTCTGATGAGTCATTATGTTAAAAACATTGGGGAGCACATGTGGCTCAAGCAGTGGGGCACCCGCTTCCCACATGGGAGGTCCTGGGTTCCATCCTCGGTGCCTCCCGAAAAACAAAAAAACAAACAACAAGCAAGCAAACGAGAAAACCAACTCAGGGGAGCCGATGAGGCTCAGTGGTTGAGTACCAGCTTCCCACATACGAGGTCCTGGGTTCAATCTCTGGCCCTGGTACCTCAAAAAAAAAAGTTGATTGCAAAGTAATGTGTAGACAGTGTATGCCCGTCTATGTTAAGGAAAAGAAACTCACCGTGTGTATGTGTATAAACACATGGAGAAATGTCTCCAAGGACACACCCCAAACTGGTGACAAAAGTTGCTTCTGAGGGGAATGAGGAGTGTATGGGCACTTCTGATTTATCTTTATTTTGGAATACTTAAAAAAGATTCTACATGTGTAAAAGATATACTTAGAAGATAGGAATACATGCCGAGCCCCAGTGGAGGAAGCCTAGCTTCCAGACCCAGGCCCAGGACAGCCGCGTCTGACTCTGGTAACACCCAACTCAGGGAGAAACAGCCGAATACATGCCCAGGGGCTGGGGAGACCCTCTGCTTGCAAATGTTGTGAGCCATTGCCTGTAAGAGTCTCATCACACGTGTGCAATCACGAGTTTCTGTCTTCAGCGTGGAAAATGTGGCCACCAGAGCTCCAGCTTGGGTGCTCTAAACCCCACAGCACCATGTTCTACTGGGGTGATGTTGGCCAACTAATCTCACCCAGAGTCAGGTGCTTGTCGGTAACATGGGGATAAATATGAATACAGGTTTTGTAGGTTATGAGGATTATAAAGCATCTGGCATATACCAGGCATCCGGTAAATATCATTAATCTAAAATAATGAAGTGCTACCTGGAGTTAGACCTTTCAAAAACCTAAGCCAAAACTGTTTCTAGCAGGCATTCAAATAAATAGGACTCTGGACTTTTACCCAGTGGATCCACAGTTCTCAAACCTCAGCTGACATCCAGATGACCTGAGGAGCTTGTTAAAAATACAGACTCCCCTGTCCATCCCCAGAAATTGTGATTCAGGCTGCATGCCCTGGAATCTGCATTTTGCCTCCAGAGATGTGTGGAGCATAGTTAAGCAATCCTGTTCTAGGAGTAATATTTGTAAATGATAAGGCGGAGTTCAAATGTCCTCCCCCCTCTCCCTCACTCACCCCCAAATGTTCTTTTCCATTGTCTGTTTTCCTTCCCTTCTCTACAAGTAAATGACCATTCCTTTTTTCCTCTCCTCCCCAGAGTTTTGGGAAATGCATCTTCAAAGAAGGGTGCTCTTAGTATTTCAGTGAGATAGTCTTCAGTTGGATTGGTTTCAAAAAAAGGAAGTGGGGAAGGAAGGAATCAAAGGACAGCTGCCTGGAGGTGGAGTGGGAGGATGCCAGGAGCAAGCAGAGGACATGGAAGCATCTAGCACTTAAACTAAGAGACCGAAAATCCTTAAGTATCCAGTCTGATGGGCAGACAGACCTTTTCCATATTCTGAGACAAAATCCAGCGTTTTCCATTTGTGGGGAGTAGAGGAAATGGGAGAGAGAGAAAAAGTGGGCTGGGAAGAAGGGGTGGGAGACAGAGGGAGGCAAAACCAGGACGACCGTAGCACCTGAACAACATAACTCACCCCTGAGTTCAAGCCGAGGTGAAGAGTCCTTTTTTCAGGACCTTTTGATTAAAAAATAAATAAATAAAAATAAAAACTTGCCTAATGCTTTTTTTTTTTCGGTTTCCTGCTGCTTTGCAAACACCAACTAATGAATTAATCTACCCAGGGCAGCCTCTCTGGAGGGAGGTAAATAGTTACAGGCTCTTAGGCCATATCTGCTAAGTAAACTGACAACACAATGGCTAGAAGTTAAGCAGCTTGCGAGGGGAGAGGCTGCGTGAAATTAATTAATTGCGTCACTGTCTGCAGCTGATAAAGCAGGTCTGGTGGGTGGCATATTTTACAGTCACTCAGCTCTAGGTCGAAGGTGAAAAATTAAAATAGCTGTTTCTCCCTGAGATTTTGGGTTCCAGGATCTAACCCTATTAAAACGACCAGGCCTCAAATGAAGGGGCATGGCCAATCAGAGAGGCCTGAGGAATTGGGGTGCGCGCCTAGCAGGCTGTAACAGTCAGCAGCAAATGCAGCTGTTACCCTGGGTCGTAAATCCCAAAGACAATACAAACACATGCACTAATGCAATATGCTTATGAAGAACATTCGAGAGAATCTGTTCATCTCACTCTGTATCCGGAGGCCGCCGGCAATGACCCCTCCCCCGTCTTACCAACACTCCCCTCGTCCAGCATGTTTTATTATTTTTTTAACTTTTCATTATAGGAAATCTCAAATATACACATGAACTTTCCCTTCCCATGCACCTGTCGTCACCCAGCCTCAACAATTATGAGCACATGGAGAATCTTGTTTCATCTTAGCCAGGTTCTCAAACTCTAGCATCAGCATTATGAGGTGTGTCTAGGGGCAAAAGGAGTGTTGTTAAAACACAGGTTGCTGGGCCCACCTGGGAGTTTTTGATTCTTAGGTCTGGGGTGGGGCCTGAGAATTTGCCTTTTTAACAACTTCCCACGTGCTGCTGCTGCTTCTGGAGGTACTGGGGAGACCGTGCTCTGAGAAGCCCTGCTCTTCATTACCCCCACTGACTTTTCCCTTCCTGTATTATTAAAGCCAATCCCAGGAATCATTTCATTTCATCTGAAATATTGTGTTCACACTCTGAAAGATAATGCCATTATCACACCTAAAAAATAATGATAGGGGAATGGGTGTAACTCAGTGGTTGAATGTGTGCTTCCTCTGTACAAGGTCCTAGGTTCAATTCCTGGTGCCTCCAAATAAATAAATAAACAAATAAGAGAATTCATTAATACCATCAAATATCTAGAGAGTACTCAAATTTCCAGTTGCTTCATAAATGTCTTTTTTAAAAAATTATGTTTCTTTTAATTGGGACCCAAATAAGATGCACATATTGTGATCGGGTAATATACCTCTTAAAATTCTTTTAAGTTTAATCCTCCAAGTTTTAAATTTCTTTGCAGTTAACTTGTTGAAGAGCTTTTATTATTTTTGAAGGGGTAGAACCGCCCAGCTGTGGGCGCTGGGCAGTTCCATGGCTGCTTGGCTCCAGTGCAAGACTTGCAGCTTTGTCAAGTTAGCTCAGCAGAGGGTACTGGTAAATGTTTAACAACCAGCTCTCTGGGGGGTGGGGGGTGGGGGGGTGGAATAAGAGCCCTGATTTATAGCATTTGCCAATTTCTATGGTGCAAATACCTCACCGTGGCTGATTTAAAGCTACCACCTTGACTTCACTGAATGCAGAGTTAGGAAGAGAAGGGCAGTACTCACTATGGTATCGTATTTCCACCACACAAATACAACAGATGTGAATAACTTTCAAAGCATAGGTATTAGTGAAATGCGGGTAAAACAATTAAGAAGTGATGCCTTTGTTTTTAATATAATCTACCTAATTATAAATTTAGGCAATTTAATGTTAATAATGGCCAGGTTTACCAACCAGCTTGCAAAATTCCTGAAAGTTTTACGCTCAGCTCTTGCTCCTGCAACACTGCTGTCTCTAAGCCTCCCTCACCTGTGAAACTGGAAGCACAATAGCAGTAAGGTTTGTCCTAAGGATTAAAGAAGAACTTGTCCTTGAGCACACAGTAAAAGCTCAGTGAATGTTCTTGGTCAAGTGAACGTCAAACCTAGAGTTACTCACTCCCTGGGGCTGGGTCAGGAAACAACTCTATGGGGACATGTGCCCAATCACTAACACAGGGGACGATTTTCAGAATTCCAGGGGAAGAAGCAGCCAGAAAGGTGTGTCTGGTCCTCCCAGGCCCAGGAATTGGACCAGGGCCTGGCTTGGTCCCACACAAATCATAACCACCCCAGAAGAAATGCAGTCTTGGCGGGCAGCCTCAGGCCTGCTCCGCCCCTCCACTTTACACTGAGGCCACTTAAACTGTTCCCTAAAACGGAGACCCTTCTTTTGAGGCAGATCAGGTTACTTGGCAAGGCCATTATTTGTTTCTACTGGTCTGCAAACAGGTTCTCAACTGTTAACCCCTCCAGCCTCTGGGACACTTGGACAACCAGGACTGGGCAGAGGCCAACCCAAGCACCAGGAGTTCAGGGGTTGGATAGATCCTAACAGAACAGGGGCCGGGTTTAGTAGGGTCCTCAACTCCAGGCTAAGTGCTGAGAGCTAACATGCTCCAAGTAGCCCTGGGAGGCCCCGGAGTCTAAACCAGGAGCCAGGACCCGTGAGCATTCACAGGTCCGCCAGAGCCTGTCCACAGGGTGAACAGATTAAAGAGGCGGGACAGAGGGGCACTCAATCCTTCACGCCCGTTGGCTTTTGACTTCTCGGGCCACTACTTTCTGTCAGTATGAACTTAGGCAAGTTAAGGTTCCTCATCTGTACAATGGGGACAATAATGCTATCCATCCTGTAGGGTCATGGGGCCAATGAAAGATAACACATCTAGAGCATTTAGCAAAACACCTGGCACATAAATACTCAAGAAATAGTAGTGGCTAGTATTCTTTCAATCATTTTAGTGATGCAGATACTGTTGTAATTGATAAAATGCAAATCCATCTCAAAGCAGTACCAATTTAGTTGATAGTAGCTTCTCCTTTGCATGTATTCTCTCATTCACTGGATATTAAAGGTGTCATAGGGAATGTCTTTGAGGTGTTTGGACTTTCAAAGGGGGACCTCATTCTTGGGAACCACTTACCTATCCTGTTTTGTGATCAACATGCAACTCCACGGAAGGATGAAAGTGTTTTGCACAGTTGAAATGGATAAAGGCAACCAGGGATTAAACTTTGTCATCTTAAATGTCAAGAAGAGAGAGAGGGAGGGGGAGGGAGATGGAAACTTGGGGTGAGGTGAGGTACAAGGGTATGGTGTCCTTAAAATTAAAAAAGTTTAGAAAACTATGACACCACCAAAACATTCTTTTACCCATTAAAGGCATGCGCAAAATCTTTCTGAATGGTCTAACTTAGAGAAACAATTAATATTTAACACAAGAACAGGAAATTGTTGAGACTCAGAAATGGTCCTTCTCAGTCTTCTTGTTGCTTATCACACAAGTCTTTATCTCTAGGAATTGTCCTGGTGCTACAGCACAGGGTAGAGGGTGAGTCCATTTTTGTAAAAGCAATGTATATGCTAGTATGTTCATAAATGCCTAGAAAGGGTTTCTAGAAGATTATCACATGAAATCATGAACAGCCATTAACTCGGACTGAAATTTTCGATGGGGGAAAATAATTTTCACTTACTTTATTACTTCTGTATAAAGCTTTGCAAGAGCCATGTACTACTTTTTTTTTTTTGTATTTTTAAAATTTGTGTATAACATGATATTGAAATGCACAGATCTTAAGGTCAGAGCTTGATCCATTAGAACAAATGTAAACACTCATGTAGCCCACGCCCCTATCAAGGTAGAGAACATTTTCATCACCCCAAAAGTTCCCTCATGTCCCTTCCCAGTTGATCCCCTCCTCCTCCAACCCCCTTCCTTCTCTCTCCCTACACCTGCAAACTCTGCTCTGATTTCTATGCCCTGGATTAGTTTTGCCTGTTTTAGAACTTCATATAAGTGGAATCATATGTATACTCTTGTTCTGTCTTCTTTCAGCCTAATATCTGTGAGGGCCACCCATGTTGCATGTATCAGTAGTTCCTTTTAGTTGGTGAGTAATAGTCCATTATATAAAACTAACAAGCTTATTTGTTCATCTATTGATGGATGCCTGTTTTCAGTTTTTTATTATTATGAATAAAGATGCAAAACAAATTCATATCCAAGTCTTTTTGAGGACATATGTGTTCTTTCTCTTAGGTAAATATCCAGGAGTGGAATTGCTGGATTATAGTATAGAGGTATGATTAACTTTTTAAGAATCTGCAAAACAATTTTTCAAAGTGTTTGCAACCATTTTACATTGCCATGAACTATTTCTTTTTTTTTTTTTCCTCAGACCAGTAGCATTTTATTGTACTCAAGTAAGTACCTCTTTTTTTTTTTTAATTCAAGTAATCATAACAGATAAATTCCTTTTCTATTCCCCCCAAACATACTGCATTTACCACACATAAGAATGTTCAGCCAGGAGACTACAAAAGCAAAAAGAAGGGACTAATTTCCTGGGGAATATTTACCATATGCATTTCAAGAAAAATGCAGATGGCACATCTGCTATGTCAGAATTAAAATGGGTGTTGCTACAAGTGTTCCCTGTAAGGGTCCCAGACCTCCTGAGAAGCATGCCCCACCCAAACCCTTCCCTCACCCCTCGCAGGCTCTGCCTGGCCCTGCCTCCCTCCCACCTGGCACCCTCCAGGCCTTGGCTCTCTTGTTCCTCGTCCTAGCCAGCTCATTCCCTCACTTCCTTCATGTTTCTTTCTGCTCACTGTCCCCTTTTCAACAAGGCCTTCCTTGTCTATAAAACAGGAGCAAGAATTCTAAAGAGATGGAAGGAAGGGGCGGATGTTTCCAGGCTGAAGCATCAAGGATGGGCCGGCGGTTGTGCTGTTAGAGCTCAGCCTCCCCATCACCGAGCCTGAGTGGGGAGAAGACCATGTTCATCACGGCTTTCTGGACGTGGCTAAGAAAGGATGAGCGGGTGACTAGTCTACGTCTAGAAAGTTACAGCTTTCGCTAGTCTCCTGACCGCTGATTGAGAGCTAATTCAGGGTGAACTTACTATCTTCTGCACCTATTCTTTCCCCCACAGTCCAGCAGGCTGGATACCCGGGCCCAGATTTCACACGCGGATAACACGTAGTTCTCAGGTGGGATGAACCCCGGTGCTGATGCCAGTGGAGCATGCTGTGTGAACGATCAGAGGCGGCCCGGGGTGCCCTTCAGGGCTTGTGGAGGGAGCTTTGCCCATGAGTTTTCAGCCCTGGACCCTGAGCAGAGAGAGGCACCGCTGCAGGGTGTGTGGTATCCCTGCTGAGGCATTGATCACCATCCTCTGTTGCTTCATAGTTCCACCAGGAAACATTTTGTCTTCCCTACTGCACTGCAATCTTGTAGCATTTGGGAGAGCTGTCTTTTCACTTTGTCTCTCTCCAAGTTCTCTGTAAACAGTAAGCATTCATTAAAAGAATGGAATGAATGAATTGAATGAATGAATGAACAAATGAACGATCCTTCTCATTACTTTAAGTTGGGGAGTAAAAGAGGCTGAGGCAACATTTTTAAGGCAATGAGGAAGGCTGGATTGTCCAAATAACCTAATGCGGGAATCACTCTTTCCAGAAGTTTCGATTTTTCTGCTGCCCATTCCGATATAAGTCTGAAAATTCTAAGTCCCTCTCATGAGAATTTTCCCTTTTTTTAATTTTTTTTTTTATACGTAGGAATATTTCCCCCTCTGTGTCCCTGCCTGTGACAAGGTTTCAAACACTGTCAAGACAGAAAAATACACTGCTCAAAGTAGAACTTAGGGAGTAGGGAGAGAAAATGAGGCGGATGTGAGCATTATTATTTCACAGATTTTCCATTCCTGTAGAATGGAGCTTTGATTACACTAATTTTGCCTGGAGCTCTTAGCTGTTATTTTATCAAAATGAATTATTGTTGTTTTGCTTTCCTTGCTCCTGAAAGCATGGTCTTGGGAGGGAGATGCTTTGGTGAGAAGTGGAGCCACTGGCCTTGAATGTAAGGGGAAGGCCTGACTTATAAAGCCATTTCTGTATGAATACTGCAGAACCCCCTCTGATTACAGCACTGAAGGTGCGATAATACCACCGACTTTGATTTTGTTTCAAAACATAAGAACCCACAGAAGCTGCACGGTAAGCTTGGATGCTGGCGCTGGCCCCCCACTAGCTGAGGTAGTTTGGGCAAGCCACCTCCCGTCCAGGCAGCTCAGGGAGCTTCCAGGCAGAGCCCCGTATAAAGCAGTGAGATGTAAAGACATGGAAGTATGTGTTAGGAGTGACCACGAGAATGTTGAGGACTAAGGTCTAGGGACAGACACAAAGAGAAGCAATTCAAGGAACTCCACCATCGGCTACATCCAGTTTCTTCCCAGCTTATCTCATTACCCTTCCTAGTTTCCTCAGCCAAATGGAACAGCTCACCCACACTCCCACATCCACACCCACACACACCCCGCATACGCACACACAGTGGTTTCCAGCCTGCTCTGGATGTTTACCTGGTCGGGAAGGCCCTTCCCCGGTCCATGAAGGTTCAAATGCTTCCCTGCCACACGTGGACTTTGAGCGAATGAGGTGGGCTTAGAGTGGAACACTGATCCCCTTCACTGCTGGCCGTGTGTGGATTTGGGCAAGTTTTAATTTCCCCTTGTATAAAATTGTGAGGACTAAATTAGAGCGCATGTTTAGCACAATGTTAGCACATAACAGGTGCTCAAATAAATATTTGAGTGAATCAAAGTACAGAATGATCCATGGGTGTTTGGGGAGCTGGGGAAAGGACTTGTTTAGGAAACAGGGTTAGATATGGTCAAAAAGGCTCCCTGAACTCACGGACCCTGACCACCTTGCTCACCTGAAACAGTGTCTGACATATATTTGGCACTTGGTCAAGACTTGTCCAGTAAGTTATTCCATTATGGAAGACCTCAGTGGAGACAGGGTTGTCTGTCTCCGGGAAGAAGCCTCCCCATCATCCAGCAGGACAGCAGACCTAGTTGCAGAAACAGTGAAGGGCAGGGACATTCCAGCAGCTTGTCTGCTCGCCACAGAGCAGAGCTTTCCATGACACCCCTGGGACGAGGCGGCAACTTCAACGAGCAGCCCCTACCCCCCTCAACCAGAAACTCTGTGCTGCCCACAGCAGGGGGGACTGAGGCTCACATCAGGAACAATTTCTCAGTGCAACTCAAAATGCTCAGTGCCTGTGGGTGTTCTGAAAGGGGTAGGAATTGGGCTGGGCACAGAGTAGCTTAACTGAATACTAAGCAAGCATCTTTCACTACACCAGCCTCAGGGGGTGTCCGTTTGTTTCTCAATGTACCATTAACTGTTCACATTTTACTCACTGGCCCCTCTCTTCTCTCTCTGGTGGAAGATTTTTATCCATCCATTCTTTTAACAATTACCCATGGAGTGCCAAGACGCTGGACATACAAAGAAAACTGAGATAGAATTCCAGCTTTCCAATTTTTAGCATTAGGTATTAAAATTTTAAATGTTATCACAGCCTTTGACCTAGCAGCTCAACTTACAAGAATTTATTTCTAAAGAAATATTCCCACAGGTGCCAACTTACAGGTAGAATGACAATATCTGCACCGTTTTAAATAGCAATTCAAGTAGGCAATACAAATAAATGTCTACCAATAGGGGACTGTATACAATAAATCTATACAATAGGATACTGTGACACGAGGTGGATCTTTATGGAATGATAGGGAAAGATCTCCAAGAAAAATTATTCACTGAAAAGAGCATGTTCAACGTGATATTACTTTTTGTTTTTTAAAAATATATGTAATTATATGTGTACAAAGATAACATAGATTCTAAAGCTGTGCTATTCAACATGGGAAACACTGGTCACATGCAGCTATTGAACCCTTGACATGTGGCTAATACAAATGAGCTGTAAGTATAAAGTTCACAAAGACTTAGTATGAAACAAGAATGTCAAATATTTCAACAATTATTTATACTGATTATATATTAAAATGATGATATTTGGGATATGTTGGGTTAAATAGAATATATTATTCAAATTGAGTTCACCCTTTTTAAATTTTTTTTCATGTGGCTGCTAGAAAATGGAAAATTATAAATATGGCTCACATTTTATTTCTTTTGGGCAGCACTGTTCTAGGGCAGGGGTCAAGGAACTCTGGTTCCTGGGCCAGAGCCCAAGCCTGCCTGAGGGCAAGTTTTTAAAGTTCTTTTAATTTTTATTCTTTGCTGCCAACAAAAAATAATACATTCTTACTGGGAAAAACGTCTAAAAATCTACCTTAATCTCAACCCCTAAAGATAATCATTGTAAATAGCGGTTTCTAATGATTTCTCTAGAGTAGAGGTCAGCAAACTTTTTCTGTAAAGAGCCAGATTGTAAATATTTGAGGTTTGTGGCCCTACGGTCTCTGCCGCAACCATTCAACACTGTCCTTGTAGCAAGAAAGCAGCCATACCCAACACCTACACGAGTGGGCTACAGCAATTCAGAAGAAAAGAGTGAGGTTCCCATCTCCCACTCTCCTCCCCCATATCCCCTGCCCCAGAGCTGGAGGTGGTCCTTCCAGAGTTCATACTTAAATTTGATGCTTTTAGCAGAAGCAGCTTGTGATGATACTGTCAGGAGACTTGCTTTTATCACTTAACAATAGAACATTGTCCTCTTTCCATGATAACACTCAAAACCTAGCAAATTTTTTAACAGCTGCATGTTATTTTAGTAATCCCCTTTTAATGAAAAAAAAAAATCAATTAAAGTTCTGATTGAATCATAGAAAAATAACTTTTAAGAACCCTTTTACACTTTAGTCTTCGCTTTCAGGAATTGAGTTTACATTTCCGGTTTCCCTGTGGACACTGCAGCAGGCTAGGTGGGGTTCTGAGGGCGCTGGAAGACAGGGTCCACCTCAGTTTTCAATCTTTGGCAGTCTGAAGACAAAGAGCCAGAGATGCAATTGAACCTGATTGACTTTGACCTTCCTGTATTTGCACAATCAATAGTGTTATACACCTATAAAACCCAAGATAATAACTGTCACAGTAATTATGCCATGCCAGGAGACATAAGTGCATGTTGTAGAATGCCAAAGTCGTGTCCAGACAGGGTAGGCTGAGGAATAATGGCTTGGAGTCTGCTTCTCCTTTTTCATTCTGCGGCCACAGACCTAGCTTGGGTCTTTTCACGTCACCCCTCCTTTCCTGCCATGGTCTTTTAGGGGACTCTTCAACTCCAGACCTCATCTACAATCCACGTGGCATTGGATAGCCAGATTACACTCCCCAAAGCTCTGCTCTGTGCACATTGCCCCAGCTCAACTACCTGAACAAAATTCCAGATCTTTATCTTGGCATCCAAGGTCCTCCTCATTGTTGCCCCAACCTACCGTTCTTGTTTCACCACTGAGTTGTTCCCTAAGCCCTTCTCCAGCCAAGGGGTCCTCTTTGCCTCCAACTTGCCTTACTCATTCCAGACTCTTTGCCTTTGCTCAGAGAGTCTCCTGCTTGGCAGACCCTGCCTAGTTCCCATGTTCTATCTAATTCCTTCCTCAGCTAAAGTGAAATTTTCCTGAAGATTTCTGTTGCCTCCAAACTTCTCCCCCATTCAAACTTCTAACAGATGTAGGGTTGATTCCACTCTCATTCTCTGGTCATATGATAGCTTTGATGTTAGTTATTTTTGATATGTTAAAGCCTTGTTCACCCCAAGCAGACTGTATTAAGTATGAGTGAGACCATCTCTCATATCATTTTATGCCTTCTATAAAACATACCTGGACCTCCATCTGCCCTCTTCTCCCATTGGCATTTATGATACCTTTATTACTGTTAAGTACAACTTGGGAATGTTCTGTATGAGTACATAAAGAGCTTCCTCTTTTCTTCTTTTTCTCCTCCTCTTCCTTCTTCATGGCTACATGCTATTCCATTGTAAAGATTTACCATAATTTACCTGTTTCCCTACTGATGGTCATTTAGATCGCTTCTAATCTTTTACTAGAAAAAAAAAAAATGCTGTTCTGAATATGTTTGCACATCTTACACCTCTGTGAATATTTCTATAAGATAAGTTCCTTAAGCTAAAATTGCTGTAACAAAAGTCACGTTCATTGGTAGGTTTGAATATATTTTCAAGTTGCCCACCTTGAGGAGGTAAAGCAATTTACACATCCACCTATGAAGTATGAAAGGCAGTCATTATAATTAATGTTTTCAAAGTAGTGCATTAAGAAGGAGAATCCTAAACCATTCCCCTATTTTTTCACATTTAGGTTTTGTCCGTATTCAACAGAGAAAACTATTTCCATAGTCCTAGAAAGCGAGAACTCAATCCTTATAAATCACATAGCTTCCCCACAGAACAATAACAAAAACCCAAGCACCTCACTCTCCCTCACTTTATATATAGGGATGTATATAAATGATGTGTAATGTAAAAATAACATTTTTGTAAGTAAAATCAAACAAATGACAAGAGGATTCGGCATAGTTTAGCAGAAATAACAAAGATTTTTAGAGTCATAAGACATAATGTTTAATCTTTCCCTTATAATCTGTGTGACTTTGGATAAGCCATTTAATCTCTCTGAGCTATAATTTTCCCCTCTGAAAAAGCAGGTAGTTTTATATATTTGGACATGAATAAAAATGTATGAAAAGTCCATCTAGCCTGAGTTAGTAGCCAGCTCAGGGACCAAGGCAGTTCTTGGAAAATTAGCACTAATAATACTGAATGAATGAATGAATGAATGAATAGTATTCCATTGACTTGCTCATAAGATAGGTGACTTGTCTGCAGTCATGTAATAAAGGACCAACAAAAAATAAAGGTTACGAAGATGGGAGCTTGGGCAGGTGTGCCTAATTGCTACTCTGGCCTAGTATCTCTCCACCTGACCAAAGACTTCAAAATCACTCCCAGCTTTGCTTTATTCCAAGTGAAAAGCTAGCTGTCAGGAAGGTGCCTCCTCTAAGCCAATCTTCACTCTCACTCTCCCCTCTTACTCATTCAGGTATCCCACACTTTCAGGACAGGGCTTTAGTTTTTGGAGAAATGAGACTTTATTTTTTATTTGGGGTCCTAGTCTATCTTTCAACTTTAGAGCAAAGTTACCCAATTCACAACTCAAGGGATCCGCCCCTTTAATTTGGGTATAACATCCTATTCCCAAATAAAATACCCCGTGCCCTCTCCCCCAACTTCGCTATCCCTTTCTTAACTCTCTGCCAATGAAGTGTTAGGACACATATGAATTTTCCTGCATCTTTTCAAGCTCTCAGGATTTTGAGTCTGCAAGCCAGCTCTGTAATTTTATGGCAAGACCCAGAAAAGTTAAATTATCCGCTTGAGTTTATAAAGTGAATTAAGGGTTGGGGATTTGAACCCAGCTCTTCAGGTTCTAGGTCTAGAGCTTATTTAGCCCACATTCCTATGCTCTGTCCCCACCATCTTATATTTACAAAGTGCTTTTGCTTCTAGCTGCACGTTTAGTCGTCATCGTAGTCTCAGAGACCATGGCCTTTATGGCAGTTTGCTATTGCTGGGTAGCAAACGATCTCAAAATAAAAAGGCTTAGAATAACAATCACTTATTTTCTGTGTCTGTGGTTTAGCTGAAGGTTGGCCAGGCAGGCCTGCTGATCTTGGCTAGCTTCACTGGTGCATCTCTGGGTCAGTGGGATGACTCTGTTCAAGACTGGCCTGGCTTGGGGTTGGTTTCTGGGGGCAGCTCTACCCCACATAACTCTCATCCCCCTCATGGGACCAGCAGGCTAGCCCAGGCATGCTCTTCTCATGGAAAGAGCAGTAATGCCAGAGAGCAAGCCGAGTCTCACAAGTGTGTTTTCAAGCTTCTGCTCGTATCACATCTGCTAACATCTCATTGCCCAAAGCAGGTCTCATGGTCAAATCCAGAACCAATGGGTGGTAATATACTTACTCATCTCTCAATGCGAGGAACTGCAAAGTCACATGGCAGAGGATACTAATATAAGGAGCGGGGAAGATTGGAGACGCTAATGCAATACCGCAGCCTTCCAATACCAGCTGTCCTAGATTAAGCTGATTTCCCTTTTTGCATCCAAGCACAGGCCACTTTGCCGAAGCACAGTCTCCCCTTCACATATGTACCCAGACCACATGGGTGGAGCAGGAATGGGCACTGAAAGCATTTCCCCTGCTGGTGACTTCAGCAGCAGGGTAAATAGAAAATGAGGTGGACAAGCCAACACTGGCTCGAGCCTCCCGGCTCTGTATCCAGTTGCCTCCACCCTAATGGCTTCTTAGAATGTGATTCACTGCTCTAGGAAGAGAAGTAATTGAGGGTATAATTTATATCAGGAAAATTGCTCGGGGAAAAAAAAGAGAGCAGCAGACCAAACACTCTGGCTTAAAGGGAAGTAGCTGGAGTTTAATATCAAAATGATGAGTGAAGACTGAAGGAGGCGGCTTACAGGGGTGTGGGAAACTTGAAGAGTAGATGCCTGTGGGACCGAGAGGTAGAAGAGAGCTCTAAAAGGAGAAAGATAAAAGATTTTTTTTTAACAATGCCAAAAAACTCAAAATAATCTGAGAGGAGAAAAGCAACAATCCCTACATTTTCAGAGATATGTGTGTTTTCTAGAAGTGCTCAAGAAAATAAGACTTACACGTGTAACACCAAGTTTTAAATGAAAACTCTCCAAGAGATTTCTTTCATACCCTACCACTTCCATTGTCAGAATAAAATATGCAGAATAAAAGGAGGCCAATCGTATGCGACACAAGGTCCAAACAAAGTGAACAATCTCAGGGAAACCTGAGAAGATCCAGTTTCCAGCTCAGATAACTTGGTGATCAGTGCTCTAACTAGGTTGGATTATAAATTCACTACACAGCTTATAAGTATGCAGGTAATACTACTCACACATGAATATGCTAAAAATGTTAACTTAAATGATAAGAGTAACATTACTAGGCACAAAGTAAACACTAGTGCTAAGTAAGGCAAGGCCACACACTTGTGCCTCTGAGGGTCAGAGGAAATAGGACAAATCCCCTGCTTGCCCAGCAAAGGCATTACCTAGCCTGCGTGAGCACTGGGACTGTCTTCATTTCCTCTCATTCAACGTGTTAAATTCATCCAAAAGAGCTTCTTTCTTGGCCCATTTCCTCATCTGTAAAATGAGGGGGTAAAGCTACATGCTCCTTCCAGCACACACAAGTGAGTCTTGGATTTTTCCCTATCGCCAGCCCAGCTCGCTATACTGTACATTGAAAGCATGTGGCACCAGTTGCTGTCCAGGTATTTCATGGCAAAGGTAAGATGGCATAGATATTTTAAAAAACAAAGCACAACGGAGAGCCAGCAAAAAGAATCTCGGTAAGTTAAACTTTGTCAGTTACAAACTGTGTGCCCTTGGGTAAGTTAATCACTTTATGCCTAGATTTCCTCATCTGTAAAATGGGGGAAATAAGGGGACCTGTTATTATTATTGGTGTCATGAAAATCAAATGGGATAAGGCAGGATGCATTAGTAAGGGGATTGGTACACAGAAAGCACTACATAAATATTTGAATTATTATCTGCAAATGTGGTTTTGGCCAGCCTCGGGATGGCAGGGTTTCTTTTCTTGAAAGCTTAATGCGGAAAGTTGTTTCTAGATGAAGAACGGCCCCCTCCTTTTTTTTTCTTTTCTGTTTTTAAATCCTTGTTGACCTGCTGATGTGAAATAAGACTTACTATGTCACGTGGGAAGTGGCAACCTGGGTTGAGGCATGACTGCAGCTTGGGTCTGTTTTATTTTCTTTCATTTTGGTTTACCTGTTATCTGTGCCTTTGGTTTGGTTCATCCTGCTTTCCTACCTTCAGCCAGTAAGACAATGGTTCTCAACCTTGGTTGCACAATAGAATCACCTAGGAGCTTTAAAATTCCCTCTGCCCAAACTACCGGTCCTACTGTGGGGGAAAGGGACTGGCAGGGAACTGAGGCAGCTTCTGGGGTGCTAAAGTTCTGATTCTTGACCTGGGTATTCGCTCCACAGGTACCTTCGGTTTGTGAAAACTCATTGAGACGCATACTTAGGAGAGGCGCACGTTTCTACATGTATAATATACTTCAATAAAAAGTTAAACACAAATCCCTGTGCTGAAGCTGCAATGAGGAACAATTAAATCAAACTCTTTAGGGGTGGGACCCTGGCAGCAACATTTTTGTAAAGCTTGCTGAGTGATTACAAAGTGCAGCTAACGTTGACAGCCACCGGGAAGGTTCTTCTTGGCCGTGGTGGGCCCCAGATCTCAGAATCAGCATTCAAGCTGATAGCAGAAAGCCCCTTGGAGCAGCCAGAAGTCTGTGGGGTTGATCTGGGATTTGGATTTGTTCAGGCAGGTCCAAAGCCTGAGGTCACTGAGCAGTGTAGCTAGAGGAAGCGTCCTGGACACGGATCGAAATCGGGGTTCACTATGCAGCTCTGTCATTCATGGGCAGACAGTTGGTGCTGGTCACATAAACTTGCTGAATCTCTGTTTCCTCGGCTCTAAGCTGAGGCTCACACAGCCTCCTCCTCACCCCAGAGTAGCTGTTCCTTCCCGTTTATCAAGGGCTCTATAAAGGAGCTATTATTAGAAGATGGCGCAACTTTGAAAGAAGTCCAGAAGCCATTTTGCCTTTGCCTCTGACTTCAGGCGGGCGTGCCGGGCAGTCCTTCTACATTTTCACTGCGATTGCTCCTCCCACTCACCCTCTTGCACTGTAGTGGTCAGAGAGGAAGGGATTTGAGTTTTTGTTGCAATCAGTGATTGGCTACTTGCTCATTAATTTGTAAAAGCACAGGGAAGCGGGTGTGGCTCAGTGGATAGAGCCCCCGTTTACCATATGGGAGGCCCGGGTTCGCGTCCCGAGGCCTCCTTGTGAGAGCACACCGGCCTGAGCAGTGTGGTGGGCTGATGCAGCAACCTCATGGCAGGAAGCGGGTGTGGCGTAATGGATAGAGCACCCGTTTACCATATGAGAGGCCCTGGGTTCGCTTCCTGGGGCCTCCTTGTGAGGGCAGGCCTGCTCGCGCAGCACCGTGGGCTGATGCGGCAAGACCTCACAGCAAGGGGGAGATAAGCAGACAGAGAGAAGACACGCAGCGAATGGACACAGCAGCACAAGCAGCAAGGGGGGGATAAATAAATTAAAAAAAAAAAAAAAATTTGTAAAAGCACAAACACAAGGGCCTGCGGACCAGGAACTGCCCACCACATCGTCACCCTTATCTTCTGACATCTGGGTATTTCCCTTTAGTGGGACTTACACGTAAACCAGCCAAGGCTTGGATCCCTTAAGAGAAGATCTCGTACTTCCTCTAAGATTCCAAGAATCCTTCTCTGCTTACTGAATCTTCATTTTATTGCTACAATTTTACCTACTTTTCCTTCTTTTAATTCCTGGGGAAATGAAAAACAATCCTGCTCAGCAGCACTCCTTCATGCGCTTGAACATCTGTAACAGGCTCTTATTCTTTCCTCCTCGGTTCCCTTTTTCAGCATTTTGGGAGTTTTGGATTATCTCCCTGAAGCCTCTTCATTTCCCAACATTAATTTTTATCAATGTGGCTCCTCAAAACTATAGTTCCCTGGACCACCTGGTAAGTGTTGTTGGATGAAGATTTCACAGTTTAACTCAACAGTCACTTACAGGAGTCTGCTACATAGAAGACAACAGGCTGGGTAGTTAACATCGTTCTTGCCTTCAAGAAGCAAACCATGTAGGTGGATTCAAAAATAACATTAGGGAAGTGGATGTGGCTCAAGCAATTGAGTTCCCACCTACCACATGGGAGTCCTGGGTTCAGTTCCTCCTAAAGAAGACAAGCAAGACAACGAACTGACGCAACAGGCTGGCATGGCAAGCTGATGCAACAAGATGATGCAACAAGAGACACAAGGAGGAAAACATAATGAGAGACACAACAAAGCAGAGAGTGGAGGTGGCTCAAGCGATTAGGTGCCGCCTCCCTCCCACATGGAAGGTCCCAGGTTCGGTTCCTGGTGCCTACTAAAAAGAAGACCAGCACACAACAAACAGACACAGCAAATGCAAACAATGAGGGAGTGGGGAGAAATAAATAAATAAAATAAATCTTAGGGGGAAAAAAATAACATTAGCATAAGACGGGCTGCCAGAGGCTCTACAATATAGTTACCAACAGAGTACCATGACAGCATAAGGTCCAGAAGAGAAATCCCGTAAGTGATAATGATGAAAGTTGCGTTATATAAAAGATCTGGGTCTGTCATTGAACAAGGATACCTGGGAAGTTGCTGATCATCTAAATGTCCACATATTGTTATAACTTGTTTTTTTCCCCATTATCCTTCCTTGCTAACATCCTTGCCAGTCTGAAGTTTCTTCCTTATATTTGAGTTAAAGACTTTTAAAAAATTTACTTACCATCATTTTACAAATAAACCAGTTGTTCATCTCCACTTCTGTGCTGGAAAGACTGGAGCACTGTTAGAGTTGGTTGAATCATTTGGTTGGAAAGACTTGAATAGTTTGCTAGCCTCAGAAGAGTCACTTATGTAATAAGTTACCAAGGACTGAGCTATGGTATATGCAAAAACGAAATCTAAATCTTTCCTCCCTCAAAGGTCAAACTGTTGGAATCTGCACGCTTTGCAGAAAGAGGTAAGCAAGGTGTGGTCAACGCCGCAAGGGCACTGAAGGAGAGGCGGAATGGTTGGGAGATGTCTGGAGCTCCACCCCAGCGGCCACCTCAGAACTGTGGCAGAACTGCTCCCATTGCCTTCCCAAGGGTTTTCAAGCTGTGCCCAGGAGTCCATCGATCTCTTCAGGGTTTGCTTCAGGGCTTTCCCCAGACATTTAAACACTTAAAAAAAAAAAAAAAAGTTCAGCCCCACGGTTTAACCAGCCCTGTGTACACCACTTACTTCTAAGGAGAACCGTCTTTCCATAATGCCTCTGAGCACAAAGTGATGGTGCACGGGAGTCAAGTAGGGGCAGAAGAGCTTTGAAGCCAACAGGCCCTCGAAGTCATCGCCCAGCTAGGGTGGGAGCAAGAATGGGAGAAGGGGCAACAGAATGTGGTATACTGGGTTCCTCTTTTATCCACAATTGAAAAGTCACTGAGTACATAAGACAACCCAGTGGGGGTGGCACCACGCTGAGAAACAAGCCACCCTTGTGATATGTTTTAACTTGGCTTAAACAGTTCATCCTACCCAATCGTCAGGATTCCCATTCATACAATTGAGAGTATTATTTGTCATAAGTGTTGCTGTGATGTTTTCAAGCCCTTCTTGGAGACCTTAACAAAGACAACAAACATTCTTGCATATTATGATGATGATAAAGGGAAGAAAGAGGATGTGGGACTGTATTGGACATAGAGATACGTTATTAAGGAAAGTGAGCAAGGGTTTGTCTTTAAATACACATTTTCAAAGAGTTCTTCTAGGTACTAGATACATTATTTTACCTTTTTTTTTACTGCTGTGATTTTCCTACTTGGTACCTGAAATTTTGCCTAAGACGCTATACCTGCAATGAATTATAAAGACCTCAGGGTTTTAAAATTAACCTTGTATATACGTTTCTGTTGAGCAGGGCCTTGCCATGCTTCTTGTTGCTATTGATAGTTGAGTGGGTTAACCCACCGGTGAAAACCAATCCATCCTCCCCATACATGATAGCCCTTCAGCAGTGGCGATTCTATAACGAATTTTAAGACAGGAGTTGAGAAGCACTTCCTCCACTTGAGATTAAAAAGTGCAGTTTCAGTAAGAAAGAACAGGATGTCGAGCTTAAGAAGTGGCTTCGGTCCAAAGAAGTTCTAAGAATCAAAACTGTTGAGGGATTATTTAGCAGACCAGGGAAGAAGTGAGATGAGTCCAGGCTGAGTGAGACTGAATGCTTTCCTGAGCAAATGGTGATTGCTCTTTTCTTCTGTATGGAGAAAAAGGATTGGAGAGAGATTTCAACTTGCTGGAGAGTCACC
>JAQZBX010007987.1:0-49150 GCA_029593785.1 Cabassous unicinctus | reverse complement strand
GGGTTTTCTGAATATATCATCATTTTGTCTACAAATAATTGACAGTTTTATTTCTCCCTTTCTAATATGTCTGCCTTTTATTTATTATTCTTGCCTTACTGCACTAGAATCTTGGGTACATTGTGAGACATAACTGCTAATGGTGAATATCTAACTCAGTTCGTGTCTCAGATGGATAATATTCACTATTTCATCATTAAGTAGGACTTTGGCATCTATATTCCTATGTGCTACTAGTCTGTACATTTCCTTTCTCTAATGTTTTTGTCAGTTTCATTCACAAGGTACCTCATACAATCAACTGGGAAGTGCAAGAGTTCCTTTTTTCCCCTCTTCTCTGGCAGAATCTGTGTATGATTGGCCTCATTTCTATCTAACATATGTGGTAAAATTCACCTATAAAGATACTTGGGCTTGACATTTTCTTTGTGGGAAGGATTTTAAGTAAGGCTCTAATTTCTTAATAGCTATGATATCATTTATATTTTCTTCTACATCTTGTGTCAGTTTGGGTTAACTGTATTTTTCCAGAAACTTGTCTATTCAATCTAAATTTTCAAATTTATTGTCCTATACTTATTTATTATTTGCTCTTGTCCTTTTAAATTACAGCAGTATCTATAAAGGAGACCTCCTTTTTGTTCCTAACATTGGTTTCCAGGGCCTTCTCTCTTATCAAAGAACCAGCCTTTGGCTTTCTTGATGCTCTCCATTGCCTGTGTGTTTTCTATTTTATTACCCTCTGATTTATCTTTATTATGTCTTTTCTTTTAATTTTGTGGTTCTTTTCCTAAATTCTCCAGAAATATGTTCAGCACATTAGTTTTCAGCTTTTATTTTCTTCCATTAATGCATTTAAGTCATAAATAAAAGTAAATTATCCTGTAAATATAACTTTAGTTGTATCCCACAAGTTTTAGTTTCACTGAGTTCAAAATAGTTTCTAATTTCCATTTGATGGCTTCTTTAGAATTCCTTTAGTATTAGTTTGTTGGCAATGAATTAATTCTCCCAGATTTTGTCTGAAAATGTTTGTTTCACCTTCATTTTTTTAATAATTAGTTAACTGGGTATGGAAATCTAGGTTGGAAGTTATTTTCTTTCAGCTCTTCAGAGATGTCATTCCATGGTCTTCTGTTTTACACAGGTTTTTTTTTTTGTTTTTGAGAAGTTAACTTTGGTCTAAGTTTGGTTCCTTTCAACCTAAGCTTTTATTCACTTTTTTCTTTAAGATTTATTTTATTGATTCCCCCACACACACTTTGTTGTTTGTGTTCGCTGTCTGCTCATTGTGTGCTCTCTGTGTCTGCTCGTCTTCTTTTTAGGAGCTACCGGGAATGGAACCTGGGACCTCCCATGTAGTGGGGAGGTACCCAATCGCTTGAGCCACATCTGCTCTGTGCTTCTTTTGTCTCTCATTGTGCTTCTTCATTTAACCTCCTCATTGCGTCATCTTGTTGCATCATCTTGTTGTGTCAGCTTGCCATGCCAGCCTGTCATGTCAGCTTGCTGTCTTGCTCATCTTCTTTAGGAAGCACTGGGAACCGAACCCAGGACCTCCCATGTGGTAGATGGGTGCCCAACTGCTTGAGGCACATCCACCTCACTTTTTAACCTGATGGCTTTGATTTTGTGTAGTTTTGCCATGAGATACCTAGATGTGGATTCTCTCCCTACCCTTTTTGGGTTTGGTGTGTTCTTGAATTTGTGGATTGGTAGCTTCTACCAGTTTTTAAAAATTCTCTGCCATTATCTTTTTAAACATAGCTTCCACCACAATTTTTTTTCTCTCCTTGTGGAATTGCGAATAAATAGATTTTCTCGCTATTTTCTATGTCTTCTGCCCTCTCTTCTACTCTTTTCCCACTTTTCTTCCATCTCTTCATGGTTCATTCTGGTTATTTTCATATAACTCATCTTCAAGTTCACTATGTCTCTCTTTGGGTATGAAAAAATGTGCTGTTAAATTCATTCACTGGATTATTGTATTTTTCAGTTCCAGAATTTCAATTTGATTCTTTTTCATGTCATCTGTATCTTTTTTATAGATCCCAACTCTCTATTGGAGGTATTTTAAATCTTGTCTTTAATATAGATCAGGCCAGTGCTTGCTTGACCAAACAGACACCATACCCTGGCCAAGTTGACACATGATATTAACCAACACAAATTCAGTGGGAGGTTTGATTCAAATTATTTGGCCTGTTAGTAATAGAAGTAGAAGTCACACTTTTCCTTTTCTTTTTTGGTAGTCTGAAAACATCTTGCCCTACAGGTTTTATTCTTCAATTACTGTTTAAATTACTTATGATCTGAACATCTCTGTAATTTATCATCTTCAAAATATAGAAATTATAGGGAAAATAATGAATCTATATATTGGCATAGCTGTTTCCTATCCAGTTTTGTGTTATTCTTATAGTATGCCTAGGACATAAGTTAAAGCTTTTCATCATTATAATTTCAACATAAGGAAAGTGAGGCATAAAAGAGTTAAGTGACTTGCCCAAGATCAGAGAGCAAGTTCAATTGCAATTGGTGATGGAGAGCCCACCCTAAATTATTAAAAGATAGTTCCCCTGAAAGTAAAAACCAAAAGCAGACAATCCAAACATTATTTCTGGGAGACTGAGGGATGTCTTTTGATACTTTCATTTGGTGGCAAATATGCCTTGTGTTTAGGACAAGTAATTAAAAAGTAGATTTCTCCATCTTTTTTTTTTTAACCAGAATATAATTTTTATGAAACTATAATGTTCACCTTGCCAGTCCTTTCTATACAAAGCCCATTCTAGAAAGTCCTGTGTAAAGCTCAAGATAAGCAGTTGCTCCAGAGGCAGCATTACCTTCCACCTAACTTGTTCTCTTCAAGATTGTTTGCATGGGGCATTAGTGGGGGAGCAAGGCTTGCCCGTAACAGGTTTACACAGTGGTGACACAGAATCAGGACAGGTTAGTCACTGGAGTCTGAGGACAATGAGGAAGGGGTGTCGGGCATTCATCCCCTGAAAAAGTTGGGTAGAGGAAAATGAAGGCTTTTTATTAATACGGCTTCCCCACCACTCTCTCCTCATCTTTGTATGGCTCCTGCCTTCTCCAAAGATGTTGCACCTCACTTACTTTTGAAGGAGCATGCTTGGAGGAAGAAGAGAGGGCACTTTGGATAGATTTGGGCTGGGCTATAATTTTACTAATCACATTATGAGGATAAGTGGTGACATTTTAATTCTCTAGATGTTCTCTCTTTAGCCCTTATCCTCTCTTTCCTCCTTTTTTTTGACTTTAACTATTTTAATAAATAAATAGGAAAAATCTCCATTGCCTACCACTCATAATAAATTGGAGGTAGTAGAACATACCGAAGTATCTTTTGGATCACTAGGGAAAGATTAAAAACAGGAGGAGCACAATCTAGAACTGATTTTGCTAGTGTGTCCTGCATTTCTAATATAGGTAGAGCACCTACATGATAACTTGATTTATGCCCTAGCATGTCAAAATAACAGCATTTATAATATAAGAGATGGCTGAGGGATATTTTAGGCATCAAATAGAGTGGACTGTATAAAAATGAATTATTATTAAATGATGGGGTCAAAGATTATTAATGTGAATTTTCATAGCCTTTCTTCATATTAACCTCCCATGCCCTCTTGAGGAGTCTTTCTTCTCACTCTCCTGTTTGGCAGAGACAAATACAAAATAAGAAAGTGGGAAGAAGACTCTATGGACTGAAGAGAAGCAAATAAAGAGAGAAAAAGTCTTGGGAATGGATAGAAAGTTTTAGAGGGCTTTGACAAAATGAGAGTCTCCAGACTGATGTAGGATATATTATCCAATTTTGGAGCTAAGCATGAGGTAATAATAATAATAATATGCTTTATTTCATTTTAATTTTGTAAGATGCAAGAAAAACCTGAAATACTTAAAAATTATTTTTTAACTATTGGGGTTGCACTTTTCCAAACGGATTTTGTGCAGAGGGACCTTGTGTTTCCAAGATATGTAAGGGTTAAAATTAACCACAGGCCTCTCATTTCTATTACCAGTCAACCCAACAACCAAAAGAAGAGTTCTGCATATTCTTAACCAAATGGGTACATGTTAGAGAAAGTTAGACTTTGGAAAACCATTTAAAAAATTATCAAATTCAACTAAAAACCCATTTTGGAAACATGGGAATTCTGGGGTGTGGACTGTCTCTAGAATGTTTATAAACGGGGGTTTTAAAAGTATAGAGGGATGATGATCTTTTGGGTTGTGGTAGAATAAATCATTTAATCAAGATAAAAATTTGATGATTCTCAAGTCTCCATGATTTATCATTTCCAAGTTGGGCCCTAGGAACTTGAGTTAAATTTATCTAATCCGAGTAATAGGGTTTTTAATTTCTTGCTACTGAAATCAGGCACTAGAAGTGTGATCAAAATAGAAGGCAGGGAGAGGTAGCACAATGCAATAGAAAAAACGGACTGGACAGGAAGGTAAAAGCACACTGAAATGGCTCTTCTTGCTGCTTTTTAGACTATGAGCCCTTTTACTGGAAAAGCTTTTGAATATGCTAAAATATCTTTAGCCTTCAACCAGGGATCTTCTCTTGTGCTTTCATGCTAAAGAACGTCTTTTATCCTTACAATTTCCAGATGACAGGAAGAGCACTGACAAATGCTTTTAGTGGTATTGATGATCCCCCCGTGTGGGAAGTATTCAGTGGGATTAGGAATGAATAGGTCAAGGGGCTGAAGTTAAAAAACACCCTTCCCCCAAGAAAGCATGAAATTAATATGATCTGCTCCCTGCGGCTTTCTCATTGGAAGCTGCTGTGCTGAGAGCAGACCCTCTCTGAGGAGGTTGTAATTTCTTCCAAACTGGTGGGATAGATTTCAAAAGGTACAATTTAGTGACCAGAACACGTGCTAAATAAGCAAACCTGACCTTTCTTGTCCACCCCGACAGTCCATGATTATGATGTAAGTGTAGTCCAGTGGCTGAAATTATGGTGGTTTTTCAAAAATGCCAGTGTCAAAATTTTGCCTTGATAGTACATCCACAACTACTAATAATGTTGTTTTGGGCTGACTCAGTTGCTTTGAAATTGCACAGCTCTGTTAAGAGTAAATGAGAGGCAACCAATTATCTATAAAATAACACCAGGCACAGAGGAGAGTTTGATAAATTACAAATGAACTCTGCTGACACAACATGGTGTGGAAATCTGCCTTGCTCCAACTTCCTATCAGAATTAGGGGTGATGCTTGCATATTTTGCAAACAACATAACCCACTAAATTCCAACAGGGGGTGGGAGTGAGGACAAGGAGATGCCAAAATCTTCCTCCACTGGAAGTTGGTTTAAGAATAAATACATGTTGTTGTATTTAAGAATAAATACAACATGTATTTATTGGTTTAAGAATAAATATATGGAGCAGATAATTTGAGGTGATCTACACTGCATCACTGAGTACATTTCCCTATTTTAATCCTTCTGAATAAGTCAATCCCAGTTTGGTGCTGGAATTAAATGGTTCTCTAAAAGTAGCCAGCCTCCCTCTTAACAAAGAGACAATGAACCTCAGTTTTGAGAACCACAGGCTACCAACTATGTGAAGCTAGAATTTAACTGCATTGCCTTTCCGTTTATTTATTTGTATGTTTAACTTCTAATTACAAGTAATACTATTTTTTAAAAATATTTTTTTATTGTCTAACATTTTTTTTTCTGTTTTGCAAACACACTTCCCTTTCTATCCCTCCCTACATTTACTGTTTTTTTTTTTTTCATTGATGCTAGGATATAAAGTTTAAGACAAATGTACTAAAATTTAAAAAGTGGTTCAACTTTTTAAAAATTAAGTAAATAGCACCCTACGTAGTTACACAAAGATGAGAAAAATCATGATGAAATGGGAATGAATAACATTTGGGAAACTCTGGATTCATCAGGGTCATAATACTTAGGCAGGTGGTCAGATGGTGGAGAAAAGAAGGGAGGGCAACATGGGCAGGTATCAGCATGGTGGGGAACGCCGTGTGAGTAGAACAAAGTCGGTTAGGGAAAGTCTGGGACCATTTTGATTCCTGCTTCCTGGCTGCAGTGTGCCTTGGGAAACAGGTGCTGGAGAGGGTGGCATGAACGAGGCTGACAAGGACATCCAGCTCAGAGGAGGTTGGAGGCCCTCACTGTGGAACAGAGGCCAGTAGACCAGGTGAAGAAGCTAAAGAGACTACAGGCATACCTTGGAGATATTGCAGGTTCTGTTTCATACCATCTAAATAAAGCTAACATGGCAAGTGTGTCACATAAATTTTTTGGTTTTCCAATGCATAAAAAGTTATGTTTACACCATATTGTAGTCTATTAAGAGTGCAATAGCATAATGTCTAATAAACAATGTACATCCCTTAATTAAAACATTATTGCTAAAAAATGCTAACCATCATCTGAGCCTTCAGAGAGTTGTAGTCTTTTTGCTGGTGGCGGGGGGGGGGTCTTGCCTTGATGTTGATGGCTGCTGACCAGTCAGGGTGGTAGTTGCTGAAGGGTGGGGTGGCTGTGGCAATAACTTAAAGTAAGACAATAGGGGAGTGGATGTGGCTCAGTTGAGTGCCCACCTCCCACATTGGAGGTCCTGGGTTTGGTTCCTGGTGCCTCCTGAATAAACAAAAACAAACAACAAGCAAAACAAACGAAAAAACCAACTCAAGAAAGCCGATGTGGCTCAGTGGTTGAGTGCTGGCTTCCCAGGTACGAAGTCCCGGGTTCAATCTCTGGCCCCCAGAACCACACACACACACACAAAGACAACAATGAAGTTGGCTGCATTGATTGACTCTTCCTATGATGAAAGATTTCTCCGTAGCATGCAATGCTGCTTGATAGCACTTTACCCACAGAAGAATTTCTTTCAAAATTGGAGTTAATCCTCTCAAACCCTGCCACTGTTTTATCAACTATGTTTATGTAATATTCTAAAGCCTTTCTTGTTATTTCAATAGTGTTCACAGTATCTTCACCAGAAGTACATTCCATCTCAAGAAACCACTTTCATAAAAAGCAACTCCTTATCTAAGTTTTATCATAAGATCGTAGCAATTCAGACATATCTTTAAGCTCTACTTCTCATTCTAGTTCTCTTGCTATTTCCACCACAACTGTTTCCTCCACTGAAGTCTTGAATACCTCAGTCATCCATGAAGGGTGTAATCAACTTCTTCCAAACTCCTGTGAATGCTGATATTTTGACCTCCTCTCATGAATCATGAATGTTCTTAATGACATCTAGCATAGTGAATCCTTTCCAAAAGGTTTTCAATTGACTTTGCCCAGATCCATCAGAGGAATCACTATCTAAGGCAGATATAGCCTTATGAAATGTATTTCTCAAATAACAAGACTTGAAAGTGGAAATGACTCCTTGATCCATGGGCTGCAGAATGGATGTCATGTTAGTAGGCATGAAAACAACATTCATCTCATTGTACATCTCCATCAGAGCTCTTGGGTGACCAGGTGCATTGTCAGTGAGTTGTAATACTTTGAAAGGAATCCTTTTTTCCGAGCTAGTAGGTCTCAATGGTGGCCTTAAAATATTCAGCAAACCACGTTATAAACAGATGTTTATAACAAGCTTTGTTGTTCCATTACAGAGCACAGGCAAAGTAGATTAAGCATAATTCTTAAGAGCTCTAATATTTTCATACTAGTAAATAAGCATTGGCTTCAACTTAAAGTTGCCAGCTGCATTAGGCCCTAACTAGAGAGTCAGTCTGTCCTTCAAAGATTTGAAACTAGGCATTGACTTCTCCTCTCTAGCTATGAAGATCTAGATGGACTCTTCTTCCAATAGAGGACTGCTTCATCTACATTTAAAATCTGTTGTTTATATAGCCACCTTCTTCAATGATCTTAGCTAGATCTTCTGGATAACTTGCTGCTGCTTCTACATCAGCACTGGCTGCTTCATCTTGCACTTCTTTGTTATGGAGATGGCTTCTCTCCTTGAGCCTCATGAAGCTAACCTCTATTAGCTTCAAACTTTTCTTCTGCAGCTTCCTCATCTTCTTCTGAAGCTTTCTCAGCCTTCATAGAATTGAAAAGAGTTAGGAGCTTGTTCTGGATTAGGCTTTGGCTTAAGGGAATATGCCGTGGCTGGTTTGATCTTCTAACCAGACCACTCAAACTTTGTCCATATCAGCCATCAAACTGTTTCTCTCTCATCATTAGTGTGTTCATGAGAGTAGCACTTTTAATTTCCTTCAAGAACTTTTCCTTTGCATTCACAACTTGTCTAACTGGTGCAAAACGTTTAGTTTTTGGCCTATCTTGCTTTTTGATATCCCTTCCTCACTAAGCTTAATCATTTCTAGCTTTTGATTTAAAGTGAGATACATGTGACTCTTCTTTCACTTGAACACTTAGAGGCCATTGTATGGTTTTTTTGTGTTTTTTTTAAAGTATTTGTTTTATTCCCCTCCCCCCCTTTTTGTTGTTTTGTGCTCGCTGTCTGCTCTCTGGGTCCATTTGCTGTGTGTTCTTTCCGTGTCTGCTTGTCTTTTCTCCTTGTCTTTCTCTTTAGGAGGCACTGGGAAACAATCCCGGGACCTCCAGTATGGGAGAGAGGCATTCAACTGCTTGAGCTACCTCATCTCCCTGGTCTGCTGCGTCTCTCACTGTCTCTCCTCTGCATTTCCCTTTGTTGCATCATCTTGCTGCGCCAGCTCAACTCTTCGCGGCGTGGGCCGTCAGCTCTCTGTGGGGCGCGGGCCGGCTTGCCTTCACCAGGAGGCCCCGGGAATAGAACCTGGGGCCTCCCATATGGTAGATGGGAGCCCAATCGCTTGAGCCACATCTGCTTCCCCATTGTAGGGTTTTTTTTTGTTTGTTTGTTTGTTTTCAGAAGGTACTGAGGATTGAACTCGGGATTTTACGTGGGAGGCAGGCACTCCACCACTGAGCTACATCTGCTCCCCAACTGTAGGGTTACTAATTGGTCTAATTTCAATATTGTTGCATCTCAGGGAATAGGGAGGCCTGAGGAGGGAAAGACAGACTGGGAATGGTTGGTCTAGTGGAGTAGTCAGATAACTCAACAACATTTAACAGTTAAGTTCACTATCATATATGTGCGCGTTTTGTGGCGCCCAAAACAATTACCATAGTAACATCAAAGATAACTGACCACAGATCACCATAAGAAATATAATAAAAAGGAAAAAGTTTGAAATATTCCGAGATTTACCCAAGATTTACCAAAATGTGACGCAGAGACACGAAGTGAGGACATGCTGTCGGAAAAATGGCACCGAGAGACTTGCTTAACACAGGGTTGCCACAAACTTTCAATTTGTAAGAAAATGCAGTATCTGCAAAGCACAATAAAGCAAAGTACAATAAAATGAGGTATGCCCGTATGTGGGGTTAGAAGGGAAGTAGGGACAGGGAATCAGAGCTGCCTGGAAAAGTGAGCTCTATTAGCAAAGTGGGTGGTATAAAGACTAGGAGAATGGCTTTTGGGGTTGAACTGCCTGGGTTCAAATCTGAGCTCCATGACTTACTAAACATGTCACTGGGAATAAGGCTTTCTATCACTGAGCCTCAGTTTTCTCATCACCTGCAAAATGGGGTGATAGCAGAATCTATGCCTTGTAGAGTTTCCATAATTGTTGGCTACTGTTAGCAATTGGAGGACCAAGCTGATCATAACTGCCTCTGTGCCTGTGGAGACTTGTGCACTTCTGTAGTGTAAGCACCAAGACTTTAAAATTGCTTTTCCTAAGACTGACTTGCTTGCTAAGGGTATAATCAAGAAGGCTTGGAGAGGCCAAGTTTATCTGAATTTCAGGTAAACAATGAAAAAGTATTTTAGTTTAGTTATCTCCTGGATATTGCATGGAAACCCTAAGTATTAAATGTCAGAAGATCTACGGGTCCCTTGACATTGTATAAAAATGTGTGTATGTGCATTTTGAAAAGGGAGTATGGGTGGTTGTCAAATAAAAGTTAGACCAGCCCGATGGTCAGGGTTCGCCCCCAAAAGAAAACATTTCCTTTTCTTTTGTGTCTAAAGGGAAGTATATTAGTCCCATTCAGGCAGTGATGATGCTCTTGACAGTGATGATGTTCTTGACAAAATCTTAGGATTCTAAGTGCCTCCCCTCCCTGTTACTAGTTGGTGATATTTGGCAATCTACATTCTCTATCATGGTTAGTTCCTCTGACTTCACGGAAGACTGAAAGTGATGTGTTTGGTGTGTATACAAAGATTCTTAGGGAGACAAACAAATGTTAGTTAATTAAAAAAACCCACAAGCACTGTGGCAATGGTTTGTATAATAAGTTAGGATGAAAATCTTTCTGGCAAGACTTACAGGCAAGTCTATTTGCCTGGAAGACAGGAGATGTCAGGCCCCAAGGCAAGAGACAAGTGAAAACTGACAAAGCAAAGCATACAGGAAACTTCGGTAATAAGTTTAAATCTTCTTAAAGTGTCTAGAAATGCATTCCAAGACAGAGCCCTACAATTCAAGCAACCCTTAGGAAAAGCCTGGAGCTTTTCTGCCTCTACCTGACAGAACCCAATTCATAGGAAACCCAGAAAAAAAGACAGCTTAGAAGTCGAGCCTGAAAAATTGGGTCTGCATTTGAACAGGACACTTCAAACTATGTTCTTGGGTAAACTAACTTGATCCTATGAAAAATGATAAGGCGAACAGTGGAAAAGTTTAAAAATAAAATACAAAAGACAGCTTCTGCTAGTGTCACACTATATCCCTCCAGGCAGCGGCGTGCCCAGCTTACAAAGCCCGGCGTGGAGGAATGACTCCAGGGCCTAAGCCCGGCAGCATACTTGGACAATAATGGGGAAGGGGGTGGTGGTGGTGCAGATATAGTTGAGAACAAGTGTTCAAGTCATTAGGATACTTAAAAAAGGGGAGAGGAGGCCTGAAAGGCCAAGAAATGCCTATATTTTAAACAGAAAGGAGCTAAGCAATTTTAAAAGGCTTATATTCCAAAGTGAATACAATACAATGAATATGTTTTCTGGCTAAAAATCATGATCACTAAATGGTTGAGACAATTTTATATAATTTAATTGTTACCAGTATTTGCTCACTAATTGTGTTTTCAATTTGTGCCCAATCTACTTCAGCAGCTTGTAATATAAACACATTTACACAGGCCAGATGAAGCAGACAATTCAAAAAGGAAAAAGAAACGATTTAGAGGAGAGGATGATTATCTGGAGTCCATAGTCCCTGAAAAGGTTTATTAACAGGTTTGCCAGATAAAATACACGATATCCAGTTAAATTTGAATTTCAGATAAACAATGAATTTTTTTTCACTCTAGGTTTGACCCAAATGTTGCATGGCAACACTAGTTATTAACAAATTTCAGAAGCTCCATGAACCCCTTGACATTGTGCAAAAATGTAGCCGTGTGTGTGCATTTTGAAAAGGAGTTTGGCTACAGCTTTCTACCAGAGTCTTAGACCTATGTTTCCCAAAAGTTAAACATCACTAATGCAAAGAGATATTTATACCAAGCCCTGATATTTCCCCTTGGCTTGAGCTTCCTAGCAGCCAAAGGACAATTTTTACTAAATACCAGTTGGGGAAAAGAGGTAGGGGTGAAAGCAGAGGAGTGAACTGGGTAGGGTGGGAGGGAAAGCTGGTTCCCTTGTAGACTAAATAAACTAACACAGAATGGGGAGTTTAGCCTAGGGCAATGGAACTTTCTTATCAAGGGTTTGACCTTTTAAACAATCAGATTTGCATTGAAAACTCTCTGACTGATTTGTGGAGATTGTTGGAGAGGGGCAGGACTGGAGGGTGATGGTGGCTGGGGGAATTGGTCTGGAAGGAAGAGAGCTGTCAGGGGAGTTGTGTTGAGGTGGGCCTGGAGGTGGGGGGGGCAGGAGGCAGAGGGATTGGGAAAGAGTTCCTCAAGGGTCAGGATTTTCTGCACTCCAGCTTTTATGCCTTTTGCAGCCACCACCCAAGGACGTTGGTGCAGCTCTTGTTCTGCACTTCATCCTCAGCAGGGCGCCCCTTTCCTGAAGCCTGCTGGAGAGGCTCAGGCGTGATGACTTAGCCAGGGTTTACCTGTGTCACTGAAAGTAGACCCGCAGCGCTGCAGCTTCTGCAGCCATGTCCTCCTCCGATCTCCAAGAGGCCGGGGTGTCCTCTTCCTCTTTGTCATGCTTCTGGAGCTTTGGAGGAAAAAAAATGGAAGAGGCTCATGAATGAGTCCTTGCACTCTCCTTGAACAAGTGTCATGGGAAGAGGACTGAACAGAGTTTGCAAAGTAGAGCCCTGTAGATTTGTGTGCCCTTTAATTTCAATAGTTGCCAAAATTTTTAAATAGAGAGGTTGCGCGTAAGAATCTGCATTTCTAGCTTCTCTAATAAAATAATCAGATTAGGCTCCACTGTGGCCAATTCGCTGACTTAAATTGCCTGCTGAAGCTGGGGAGTAGCAGCTTCTCAGGTTGGGGGAGATGGCTGTGGCATTCCCTATAATCCCCACCGCTCTTGGCGGACTCCATTCCTTTATTTCACTTCCCAGATCTTGGAAGGTATTGAGCCTGCCAAAGCATAGTCCAACCTTGGTCATTCCTCCAAGCTGGCCTGGGGTTCGCACTCTGGTTGACTTAGCCTCTCTGCTATGAGTTCAGGATCTGTGTTCGGTGAACTAAATTAGCCGAAGCAAATTTATGATAATAATACAAGGGCCACGAGTACTGAGTAAGAAATGAGTGTACACATTAACAGACGCTTTAGGCAGGCAAAGATGAAATGAATGAGAAAACATGAAAAAAATTAACAATTGTTCTTAGTTAGCTGAATCATGCTAAAGTCCTTTAGAGACTCATATTTACTTTTAAAAAGGAAGCATCTTGTATACGTCTCAGACTTATATATACAGTGAGTGAACTTTCCATTCTATCAGAAAGAGATCGTCTGTTTTTAGAATTCTCTTCGTTAAAAGAGCTCATTTTCTCCCGTTAATCTCCTATTGCAATTCAATTTTATTAACTAAATTTGTTATTCCCATGTGTGGCTCTAACGTTGTAAAATGCTGAAGGTATAAATTCCTCACAGTGTAGATTTTGTGTTAAGTCTTCTGAGGAGATTGGAGCAAAATGATTTGATAGCACCAATGACAGCTAGTGTTTCTAATAACAAAGGACAGTTTCTTTGACACATTATTTTATTTACTCCTTACAAGAACCTATAGGGAAGGCACTCCTTAACCTTGAGGTTAAGGACAGTGAGATTCAAGGGGATTCATTCACCTTGCTCAAAGCCACTCAACTGTTTTATGGTAGTACCAGGGTTGATTTGGGTCAGTCCCCAACAACGTTTGCCTTTTAACTATCCTGGAGGTACAGCTAAAACAGTGCCACTAAGCAGTGCATAACTCCACAGATACCGCTGTCCCACTCCACCGGGTCGAGTCATGCAAAGGCCAGATCCTTTGAAAAGAATCTTGTTGACTCAGCTAAAAGAGTCGAGTTTCTTATGCCAGGCTCCAAACACTCTAAATCTAACCCAGAGACCCCCATGCTGGCAGCTGGTAGCAGATGGAGAAATTTCACCATTTATTTCACAGCAAACTTTAACGCAGAAGGCAAAACAGTGAGAGGAGGATAGCTTGGCTCTCCAGCTGAGCTATATTTCCACTCGGGGTAAGTTTGAACCTAAATGAGGTTCATTAGCATATAACCGGGCCACAAATATGTTTATGAGGGTCATGGATCTTCCCTTCAGGTTTTGGCTGCCAGCACGCTGGTTTTACATTTTGCCACATAGATTTAATTCTCCTTAGTGGAAGAAAACTATATTAGGAAGTCATTTCCTTCCTTGCAGAAGCAGCTATGACGCAATTGCTACAGGCGAGTGAAACGGTATTGCTATTCTTCTACTCAAGAACTAATTTTCATTTTGATACTTGCTTTAGGTCTGTTATGAATCTATCTTGTAGCAATTCAACAGGATGACAAAGGACAATGCAAAGCCCGGAAAATATGGCCTTCCCACTTCTGGTGCTCCCATTGAAAGGCACAGAAATCAAGCATTAAGTGGCCTCATCAACGCAGATCACACCAGATGAATCCAAACAATTTAGAGTCTCCAAACGTTAATGTCTTCCTGGTTATTAGGCGACCGTCTGTTATTGTCATATGTCTCACAGATGGCAACATTGTGCCACTGCTTAGAAGTTGTTTATGAGAAATAGGAAATAAATAAAACAAACCTAATCATATTTGCAAAGCTCCGTCGTCGATGGTTTTTAAAAACGTATGAAAACATGTGGCTCTCTTTAGAACAATGGTTCTCACCCCAGGCTGCCCATTGGACTCACTGGGAAGCTTTAAAAAATACTGATGCCTGGGCCCGACCTCAGAGATTCTGATTTAATTGGTCCAGGGGCAACCTGGGATTTGAGGATTTTAAAAACTTGTCAGGAGATTGTAAGGTGCAGAGAAGCACTGCATTTGGGAGAAGTCTATGAGTGTGTGTGTAGAGATAGCTCTCACACACACAGAAATCATAATTCTGCTTTGAAGACCACTCTTTGTGACACTGCCAACAGCATCCAGGCTGTCCTTTGTAAACCCCACTCTTGAACTGCTTTTCTTCTGTCTACACTTCTGTCAAAGGGTTTTGTCTGGGCCACAAGGCATGCCACAGCAGTACTAGGATGTTCACCCAGCTTCGGAGCCATTCAATGGCTTTTCAGCCCCTGTAGGAACTGGGAACCCCAGAGAGGCCTTGTGGGCAAGACTTGTATCTTAGAAGAGCCTCCAGGTGATTTGGAAATTAAACCCACTGAGGTATGGCGGAAAGTACTGCTTCCCTGGGGCAACCTAAGGACCTGGTAGGTACAGCCAGGCAAGGGAGAGAAGCCCTAATAATCTGAAACACTGGCTTATCCAAAAGGCTCTGCTGTTTGCCTTGTGAACTTTAAAGGAGGGGTTTCACTTCAGATGAACCTTCCAGATTCCCTTAACTGTCCTACAGTTAAGGTGGTGCCCCTTCATTAATGTAAGCATATTTATTCTATCCCCGAAATGCCAGGGGCCCGGGCCTTGGAACTAGAGCAGTGAACAAGACAGACCCCTCCACTGTCCTCATTGGGCTCCAGGTAGAGAGACACCAAATGGTTTATTACTAGATAGGTGTGCTCTACCAGGGGGAGGGGAGCGGGACAGGCTGACCTAGTTTGAGAAACATCTGCAAAGTCAGCTTGGTTTTACATCACCGTAAGTGCTATCAGAGAAAGACAGTGTGTGATAGCGATGGGTGAAGAGGATTCTCTAAGGAGCATGCAGTTGAGGGCTTTGAGAGGAGCAAGCTCCCTAACAGCTTTGTGCCTCAGTTTCCCCCTCTGTAAGATGGGAGTAGTAGGAGTTGAGAGCAGTGATGTGCCTGCCATGTAGTAAGTACGTAAGTGCTAGCTGTGGTGGCTGCTGCTGTTATCACCACGACTCCTGTTGTTAATATTACTATTAGGCTGGGTCCACTGTCCTGGTGGCAGTGACGCTGACCAACATGCAGAGGTTGCTTCTAGGAGTAAAGGTGCCTTTACTGTCTTCATGGTTCCCCAGTGATCTGCATCTTTTGAACCTTAACCACCCTCTAAAAGGATTTGAAAACTATGATCAGAATCCACATTCAAACCAACCAATCAAATGAGATATCCTAGTCTGAAGAGGAAAATTAGGTCCTTCATCTCTAAAACAGTAATCCCTAACTCTCAGGGTTGTTGTAAGGAGTGAATAAGGTATGATGGAGGCTCCTTCCAAGCAAAGACTACGGTTCTAGAGCAGGGGTTCTTAACAAGGAGTCAATGAGCTTGAATGGAGATTCAAAAATACATTACTGTTGTGGGGACGTGTTGGTGCAGGTGTGATATATTTATTAAATAATACACAGTATAGTGTGGACTGAGTAAGGGGTCCATGGTTTTCACCTGACTAGCAAAGGGGTCCATGGAACAAAAAAGGTTAAGAACCCCTGTTCTAGAGTAAAAGCCCATGGTGAAGGTCAAATGTGGTCAACTTACCTTGGGAGTGGGGTTGCCAGATTTAGCAAATAAAAATACAAGATGCTCGGTTTCTTTCAAAGTTTTTTTTTTTGTTTTGTTTTTTTTGTTGTTTTTTTTTTAGTGCATGCATTTTTCATGTAGTATTTGAGACAAACACTAAAAAAAATTTTTTTTTCTTTATCTGAAATTCAGATTTAACTTGGCCTCCTGTATTTTATCTGGCATCTTGACCTACGAAACCTCTTAGAAAGGTACCAAAGGAAGTACTTAGCTTACATTTGGTAGCTGGGTTGTCCCCAAACCTGTGTAGCTCTGAATCCCAGGAGAGACAGAGAAGCCCATCAGAGGGACCAGCAGATTCAAGGCACCCTCCAGGGCTGCTCCTCACCATGTGGAATGCAGAGCAAATCAGCACAATTTAAATTCCAAAGCTCATCGAATCTAAGATGCACACTTTCTCACATTTTAACAACTCTGAAATCAAAGCATGTCCTACAATCAACAGTGTGTCATAATTTAATTGGCAGTGTTTTTCTTTTTTAGTACATCAAATAATAGTGCTTCTTCCAATTGATGGTGTCTGAGATTCAGGGAATTATAGTTCTCCGTCTCTCCTCCCCGCAGTTAAGTCCCATAAGTTAACTGAGACTCTGCTCGCTGTGAAAAAGCTTAGTACTGTGGCTGATGTCATACCTATCCATTTCCTTCCAATGCAACAGCAGCAGTGGAAACCGTTTTCAGGGACACTTTTTTTCTTTGGAGGAAAGCACATGCCAAAGTGACAAAGTTTGCAAAAAATTTGAACCGAAGTCTTTATTCACATTCAACAGTTTGAAGTCTGTGACGGCTCTTCGAAGGGAATTCTATTTCTATACAGCTTTGAAAAGAGATTTGGGAAAAAAAAAAAAAAGAAAAGAAAAGTAGCTGCACCAGTCATCCCACTTTATCTACCTGAAATGATTTTCCGGGGAAGGTAGCGTTAACAGGATTTCTGATTGAGGTACCGATTTGTGTTGATGTTGACATCATGCCCCCTCCTGTGCATTGAGTGTGTTATCATAAGGTATATGGGGCAATGATTAATTCTCCAAGGCAGTGCTCACACGGCCTTGCCTATTGAGGTTTTAGAGCTCTGCAATGGAATACGGTAGGAGGAACGGTTCACAGTCATTTAAATGTTTTTCAGAATTTGGAACTAACCTTTAGAAAAATACCAAATTATTTTCAATGAGGGGAAGAACACTTGAATGCCATTATTTTATGCCACTTCTTAAAGCAGTAAGTGGCTGAGTATAAACTTGGGTATTGTTATAAAATCTATCAAAATATGTCATATTATTGGTTTTATAAAACAATATATATAAAGAACAGAGAACTTAAACCATTTCTTATGGGTTGATGGTTCTGTTAAGACAGGAGTTTGTATAAAGTCTCAAAGGGAAACACTTGCCTTGAATAAGGAAGTAAATCCTTAATTTTTAGACCCTAGTCTCTGTTATTACTTTCAGTTCAAAACAACAAGCATTTGTTAAGCACATGGTATATTCCATGTGTTTATGGAAGACATAAAGATGAATAGGCCCCAAATCTTTGTCTCCTGGGGTCTTGCCAGTTGAACTGGGATTGGCAGTTCATAAAGGGCAGACAGATTTGTACATCTAAAATTTAATACTGGTATAAGTCCTGGAGTACAAGTTCCAACAAATTGCACTCAGAATAGCTGAGGGAAAGAGAGTTGGAGTTTTGCTGGGGGTAGGGGTCTGGAGTTGACTTTAAAAAAACAGGGATTCAAACTGGGCTGAAAAGACAGTGAAAGGGTGATTCTGGGCTGTGGGAACTGCTTTAGCAAACGCATGATGCATGTAGAGATTCTGCGGCAACTTGTGCCAGCTTCACCAACCAACTGTGGCACTGTTTCCTGATGAACCCTATCACGGCTTTCCAGGCAACTACGAACCGTCTGTCAGAGTTGGCAAGAGAGCTGAAATGCAGTTGCCTTTTGGGGAAACCTTAAGATTCCATTGTTTGAAGATGGAAACCCCACCCCCAGCCCAGAAGATGGCTTCCAGTCCTAACAAAGACAGCCACAAGTAGCTTTGAAGCCCATCAAGAAAAAGTGATTCCCTTTTCAATTGTGTCTCAGTCCTTCTGATTACTCAGGAAAGAAAGTCTCGTTCAGCATTAGTATGTCCTTAACATGGCGTCACCATGACCTCCCCCCAAAAAAGAGAGGGGTCATCAGACTCGAGCTAGAGTATAATTAGATTGTTTTGTTTGTGTCATATTTCTTTTGGCAAATGATCTCAAGTTTCCTTTTAAAGTAAATTTATCTAAGTTAAAAATAAGGGTCGATTTTAAAAAATAGATTAAGTAAAACAGCGTGGGAAATATGCCATTAAACCTGGCATTACAAGTTTGGGAAATATCGTTCCGAGGAAGGAAAGTACAGGCTGCTGTAGGAGAAGGGGATTGACTTCCAACCTTGACTTCCAGGACTGGGTGTGGAAGTTCATAGAAAGCTGATCTGTAGAAGGCTTTAGAATTTTTCTTTTTGACAAATGATTGGGAGTCAAACTCATTTCGTATTATAAAAGCATTGAAGAGAAACAAATTGCGATGATTTTCAGGGATGATGGAACTTCAGGCAGGGAGAGTTTTAGAGGAAGGCTTCACTGAGGTGGTGACATTTAAGGGAGGCATGGGCAATGGAAGCAATCAGTTGAGCGAGGGAAGAGCGAGCCAGGGCAGAAGCCTCGAGGAAAAAGGAAGCTGGGTGGTTTAGTAACGACTTAGCTGGAGGAGGGAGTGAGACCTTGAGATGGACAGGACAGCAGCTCATTTGCAGCCTGTGGGTAGAGCCAAGAAGTTTGGGTTTTATTTTTGGTGCAAAGAGAAGATATGAAAGGGTTAGAAGCAGGGAATTAAAAGGACACAAATGACTTTTCACAAAGAGCGGCCTGGCTGGAGATTAGATCAGAGTGGAACAAGTCACTGCAGGGGAAACCATGGGAGCTTGGGCAGCATGGATGCAGAAGGGCAGTGCTGACGGAGGGCAGCTCGGTGGCCCATAATCTGGAATGGGATTAGGGAGAGGGCTTGGTGCCCCCCTGCAGGAGGGCCTTCTCCCCACAGCTTCCTTCCTGGCACTGGTCTGTAAAGCACACGGTGATGCCAGTTCCTCTGCCGAGGCAGCTCTGAACCAGTGTGAAAGTCGCTCTGTTCCTGCCAAATGTGCACCTCCTTTCAATCATACACTTTCACATTCCCCAAGCAGCCTTCCCCGGACCATTCCCACAGGCGTTCAGTGATATTGCATGATTCTGGGTGCGTTCTCTCTTCCTCACACACAGCACCCGTCCAGCCGGCTTCGTTTCGGCTCGTTTGCTCCCCAGACACTGCGCCTCCTTTCTCTCTGTGTGGTTTTGAGCACATCACCACCCACATGGACTCCCCTGAACCACGCCTTGCTCTCACTTGAGGCAGACTACCTATGTCTGGCTGCCACTTATGCTTCTGTTGAATTCCTGAGGTTCTTCAGATAGTTCTTTTTGCAAAAATATATTCATTACCTCCTTTTTTTTCTCTCCAGGCAAGAGATCCCATCAGCTGCTGCCCTGAACTAAATGCTAGCTCATGAGAGCTCTAAGTGCAACCGAATCGTCTCTGGTTTCCTCTGTTCACTGAGAAGTTTCCAAAGCCCAGTTCTTTGCCCTTTCCGGAGAGAAATTCAGGTAATCAAGGTAGCATTCACCTTTTGGTTAGTTGCCAAAGCTTTGACTTAAGCATAATTTGCTTGAGTAAAAGCAAAAGTTTTTAGTGCTGCCTATGGGGCCAAAATGCTAAAATAAGCCTTATATTAATTAGTGGCATCCCATTTCCAAGGAGTATAGACTGTTGATGTTTAGAAAATTGTAACCCCCAAAAGAATGCATTAACTGGAAAATCAGAGTGGTGGAAAATAATTATGCCAAACCACTGTACTATAACAGAACCCAATTGCTTATCCAATTATACATTAAAGTCTTATACATTGTCAAGCTGATTGCCAAAGTAGCATATGAAACTTTGCCAGCACACAATTACTCAACTGACTGTACCACGAATGGTCTTCCAAGCACCCCACATATCCTATAAAACCTGTACAAACCAAGGTGGCATTTCAGGTTTGCCAGAGTACATGCCTGCCATCAGAAAATCACTTTAATTGGTTGGACATTAAAGTTTGCAGCTTTCCATCAAAAGCTCATTAGGAACAGCTCAGTAAAGAGCACTGCAAATCCTGGTTCTGTGCAGTTATTTCAAGTAAAACATCAAGGGACTCCCTTTGTGTCAAGGGACAATCAGGGAGCTAGCCTGAAATGTGTATCTCGGTAGACTAACTCTGAGACAGGGCCTCCGGATCTGCCTTGCTGATTCCTAGCTGGCCACCGTTTAGAACATCCATGTGATACAACAGAACATCAGTTGAAGAACTGAAATTGGGAACTGGGCTGTGAGAAGCTACTGGACGGCTGATATTTGATTCACAACATTGGAGGACCATCGACACAGACAGAATAAAGCATAAACTTGACTTGTCTGTAGGACACCCCATTGCTAAAATTTCTTCTTAGCCTAGCACAGTGAACCTCAAGTTTATAAGAAATGGATCTGAGCTTGCCTAACAGTTGGGTATCTGGCATTTCAGATGACTACCCCTTGCCACAATAGCATGACTACCAGTGTTTGGCAAAGAGATTAGTTGTGATCACTCAGCAGTTCTTTGCTCTTCAAATTAGAATAACAATATCTAATTGGGTGAAAAGCTTCCTGTCTAGACCCCACGTTTTTGGTAGAAATTACCAAATGAGTCACATCCATCTTTGTGTCTTTACTGCTTGCTGTCTGATACCCAGTAGGGATTTGTCAAACGTGTCACTGAATTGTAGTACTTTCCCTTCCAACATGCTGACTGTGCAAGTTCATGAACCTCTTTTTGCAGATTAGACACCTGAGTCTCCTAGGAACTTAAATGACTCCACCAACATCACATGGCTAATTAGGAACAATATTTGTTTGGATAAGAAATACAGTTTGCTCGTTTCTAGAGCACTCTTGGATCCAAATCTCAGGAACTTTCCTTTGGGTAACATTTTTTGAGGACATGGGTAACGAAGCAGCACAGAAAAGAAAACTAAAGTTGCAAATAGAGATCAACCTCCAAGCTGAGATCTTCTCTGATAAAGGGCCGAGGGGACAACGGCATCTTGGGCAGTTCTTAGCAAATCATTGCTCATGAGCGGTGCCTTGCCCCAGGCTCCATTCCACCTGAGCTCTGCTTGGTTTTCAGTGGGTAGGAGATGGTGAAGCAACAGGGACTAGAGATTTCTACCAGATTTTCTCAGGCGCCGTGTTTTTGAAAACATGCTCACTGAGAAATGAAATGAAACTTCTCCTGAAAGTGAGGTTTGTGATGGAACAAACTTGAGAGAAGGAAACATTTATTCAAAAAGCAATTTCCTTGGCCAGTCATGATCTATAAGGCTTTCCCCCCCAGTTCAGATACTGGTGTTTGAGCAAAAGCATTCTCCTTTAATCCTAGAGTTATGTCAACGTGCAGTGCTCACAACAAGGAAGGGCAAAAGGCATAGGGCCAATTTCTACTTTCATTTGAATCTCTGAACATTTTGTCTTATATTTGCTCCTGCTACAAAATGGCCTCTTTTTTCAAACACACCTTACAGAGCTTTTGTTTGTACAGCCCAGGCAAGATAACTCTCCCCAAGTAGGGTAGAATGTCTTCACTGTGAGGGGGTAAGGAGACACCAGCCAGGGAAGAGAATGCACAGCATACAATCAACAATGTCCAATCACAGACATGGCCTCAGAATTCTTCTCAACACAGTATTCCAGGCAGCAGCGACAGGGCCCTCAAGATAAAAACTTACTTGCAGAAGCTAAACTAGGTTGGGGGATTGCACAGTCCACATTGCCCCTGCATTTAAAGCTTGTTTCTCTGCAGGACACATTTAATTAATCAACAAACATTAGTATGTTTACCATGTGCCAGTAAAGTACATCACACAGCATAGTGGTAAGGGAGCTGGACAAGGTTGAATGTCCTTAGGAAGCTTATATTCTAGGAGAGAAGGCAGGCAACCAGCAAGTAATCAACTCTATAGCTGTGTGAAAAGAGAGCCTGCCAGGGGATCTGTTGCAGACAATATGGTCAGGGAGGGCTGCTCTTAGGTGACAATTAAGCTGACTGGGATCAGCAACTGCAAAAACTCTAAGAAAGAAAGAGGTATTTGCCTGGGCTATGACTGACTGAAGGCCAGTGACTGATGCAGAATGAGGAAGGCAAAGAGGGGCAGGAGATGAGTTGGAGAAGTGGGTGGGTGTCCCTTCCCTTAGCATTAGAGGAACAAGTGCTAGACGAGAAGGAGGATTGAATGATTCATTCAATCACATCACTCTTATTAAGCACCTGCTTTGTACGAGGCTGAGAAGAATATTAATCAGGAGAAGAGGTAGTGAATCCAGATTCAGTGGGGTGAAGGTGGAGAAGCCAGCCCAAAAGAGCTTCGCCTCTGAACTTGGGCAATGCCACTTTATTTCTCCAGTTTTGCTAACTGGGCCTCTCCCTCAACTGAATATCAGGCCCTACTAATTGGAACTTTCCATGGAAAAACAGGCAAACAACAGCTATTTGCACAACAGTTCACCACAGAGCAGTTAGGATGTCGGCTGAACTCACAAACTTCTTCCCGGATGCTCACCGTTTGTTTGGCAGAGCTAAAAGAGCTGCCTTAGCACCATCCAGCCAGGTGAGGTGCCTGGGACCAGGACCCATTTGTTGGCAGCTGAAAAATGACTCTTACGGAAACTATATTCCCAGGGTACTCACCACTGCGCTGGATTGACCACAATTCCTTCTTTCTACAAGATCTTTCTGCCTCTGGTTAGAAAACAGCATCCTCTGAAGCTGCTACTCACCCATTGGAAGTAACGTGCCCTCCCCAGTCCACAAATCCATTACTGTCAAAGAACCGGGCTCGTGTGAGCTGCACCAACCAACTAGGAGCTACCCTTTTTCCACTGCACTTAAAAACATTCTTTAATGACGACAGAAAATCTTGAATGTGGCTGAAGTGCTAAGCTTACCATGCATAACAGCAGATCCTTGTAAGAAAGCCTTTTTATTTATTTTTTAAATAGATACTATTTTAAAAAGGAAAGAAACAGATTTCCCTGTTACGGGCTCAACTGTTCATTTTATATACCCTATAAGTGCCCATAGTCCAGATAGCAGCACAGATAACAGAGATATAAAGCCAACTGCAAACTCACACACATCCCCACCCACGTACGCACCCCCCCACGTACGCACACCCCCCCACACGTAAACGCACACACAGTTGGCCCCAGCAGGAAATTAAATGCACCACCAGGCTCGTGGCTATTTCATTGAAGAATCAAGCTAGAAAAGCGGTACATCACTTTTTTCAGCTGTCTACTGTGCATCTAACCTTCCAATTATTACCGTACTGAGGCGTTCAAGAGGCACTAGCAAAAGAGCCAAGCCTGGGCTGAAAAAAAAATGGAGAGAGGGGTGCTTGACTTCTGAAAAATTAGTGTATTTCCATTAAGGCTGAAAATATTGTTGGGAGTTACAGCTTCATGAATGAAAAACCAATAAAAATCTTTTTAAGAGTCCTAATCTTTTAATTAATCTCACATCAGTGTAGTTTGGGGTTTAAAGGGGCTTATTTGGTTGAAAGTACTAGAAAACCATTGAATTGTGAAGTTTAAATGGGGTGAATGGTATGAGAATTATACCTCAATAAAGCTGTTTTTATATATATATCGTAATATGTGAGGAGGTGCTAGGAAGGAGAGGGCAGATGCAGACAGGGACAGAGATGCAATCCCTGACCTCAAAGATCTCATACCTTTCTTCTCCTGGTTCACCATCAAAGCTTTGAGTGGGATCACCCTAAAAATTCTGGTTTTTCCACTCTCCCTACTTCAAACCAGCAACCACATTCCTTCAGTTCCTCAGGCTAATAACCTGGAGTTAGTATTGATGTCTCTAATTTCCACATGCTTTTCAGACTAAATGTGCCACCATATTGAAAAAAGACATTAAAAATTCAGAAACATTATTTCAGCAAATTGTATGATGCTAAAAATAGATTAAACAACTCCCTTCCTGTTGGGGTCAAGTTACTGAAAAAAAAATCACTTACAGATTGTGGTGAATTTGCTCTGCACCTCAAGTGCCTATGCCATGGCTTAGAGAGACTCTAGGCCCTCAGGTTCACCCTGGCGTTGCTGGTGAGAGGGTATGTTGAAGCAACCTCTTTGGAAAACAGTTTGGCATTACCACCTGAAGTTGACAATACCAATACCCTGTGATCCAACAATACTGTGGTAACCATCAAAATTTTTGTGTGCTGCTTCAGCATCCATTTACTTCTACTTTGGCTAAGCTACTTGTCTCAACACTGACCTTTGGCTTAGTTAATGAACAGCTTTCCAGCCCTGGGGAAAATCTCCCCCAGAGCTCAAGCCCACTTCTGCAGCCACCACCCAAAACCCACAGTGGTCCCAAACCACAAGCTGACCATCCCATTGCCTTCAGACCCCCACTTTCTGTGCAGGCTTGCTTTAAACGAACCAATCTTTGGCTCTCACGGGAAATCTAACCCCCATCCCCAGACCACAATAAAGGCACAAGCCCACGGGTCCCTCCTGCTCTGCTTTTGTGCTCCCCACCTGCTGGTTTAGCCACCAAAGCTGATGGCATTTCCCACTGACCCCTTGTGGTTACCCCTCTCTCTTTGGGACCTGTGAGAAATAAACTATCTTTTCTCTTGTGTTAGGGGCTCAGTCTCTCATTGTGGCACACCTGAGATGCAAATTTAAAACTATTTGGAAACAAATGCTACTCCCAAATAAGTAACTGAAAGAAATGCTTGCACATATACAAAAGAAGACACATCTAAGACTGTTCAAAGCAGCTCTGTTTTGAACAAAATAGCAAAAACCCAGAAATGGTAAAGTATCCTTTGGAGAGTAGACTACATTGTATATGTCTGCTCAAATGAATATTAAATATTATACAATGATCAATACAAATGTATGATAGTGACACACAACCATGTGGATGAATCTTAATATATTAAGGAAATAAGTCCCAAATGATAATATTCAGCATCATGATTTTCTCCCTAGATAAAAAAACAATTTAAAAAATATACTTTTTAGGAATGTCTAGAGATGCTTAAAACTGTAAAAGCAATGGTGACTATGGGCTTTGGGATGCTGGGTAACTCAGTGCGTGGGTGGCAGAGGAAAGAGTTGGTGTGTGCAGTGGTGTCATATGGTTGTATCATATGGTTAGATGTAGGATATTGTGAAGGCCCTAGTTTTTTGATTTTGGTTATGGGTTTACAAGTATTTATTAGTCATAAACATAACTACTTAACTAAACAAACAACAGAAGTCCCTGAATGGAAACAAACAAACAAAAAGGCCATCCTTGGGTAATACGTAGGATTACAATATAGGATGATTGCAATTTCCCTTCCGATGGAAATTCAGCTTCCATTTGGAGAACTTCCGTAAGACATATAACATAGTAGCATTTGCCACGTGAAAGCACTGAAGTTATTAATTGGATTCCAGATGTCTGAAATTGATATCTCCCTTCACTGCACCCCCCCCCAGGATCTATTTTGGGTAACACTTCACAGAGGATGTTGTTCTTAATTAAAAGTGCTCTGCCTTCAAAGGTTTAAGTCTGTGAGAGAGTCGTCCAACTCTTCTCTCCATAAATTTGCTCTTACGTCCTGTTTCCAAAGCAAAAGCCACACTTGCCTGGATTTTAATACGCACGTCTGTAGTGATAGAAATTTCCCACCTTTCCACATTTGCTGATCTCTCAGCCTTTTGTTTGTGTCGGTCCCCACACCGAGGCTGTGCTCTCAGGGCTTTGCGGTTCCCACTACTGGGAACGACAGTTTACCGGCTGCTCTTTGGGTAGGAAACACAGATGACAGGTTGCAAATAGCCAGGAATTTCCACCCTATTTTCTCCTCTCCCTCTTTAATTCTCAATTTTGGTGATAATCGACTCCAGTTCATTGATATTAGACTGAAGCCGAGGAGCCAATACATCAGTCCCAGATCTGTGAGTATTCCTAACTGGTTACACAGGCTGTATCTACCAGATGCCAAAATTAAAAAAATTTAAGCCAGGCAAACTGAATTTTGGCACCTCAGAGGCAAAACTACCCGTTGATTGACTGTGCTTTCAATTTGCAAATGGTTACTTGGGCCTTGGGTGGAGAAACAGCTACTTATAAAAGGGAGTCAGAGCCAGGACTTAATCCTTCAGCCAAGAGGCAGCCAAATGAATGGAACAAATACTGCTGTAAGGAAAATGGACTATTGTCCCTGACTGAGGGAGATGCCCTCAGTTCAATGTTGGGGACACCTCTGCCCTAGGAAAGTAGAAACATTAAATGGTTGGGAGCCCAAGAATAATGATGGCTGACTATCTTTTTTTTCTTTTTTTTAAATTAGAGAAGTTGTGGGTTTACATAAAAGTCATGTTAAAAAATACAGCCTTCCCAGATACCCTTAATATGTCTCTCCTGAGTGAGAGAGTCCCATGGCTTTCTGCATGGCCTGTGCTATCATGATACAGAGATGAGCTTATGAGAGTACCTGCCTCGTGGTGCTGGCGTTTCCATTTGCAGATGAGGAAGTTGAGGCTCAGAGATGTGCTCTTATAGCTAGTGGGTGGTTGGGACTTCAGGGCCCACCCCCTTAACCTGTGCTGCCCCCTCTTCCTATGACACTACCCGATGTTTGCTAAGCAATAAAGGCTAGGCTGGGGTATCTTAAATTTACCTTGTAAAGCACTTTTGCATACAGAATCTCATTTGATCAACTTTGACATAGGTAGAGGCACAGAGTTGTTAGCCCCATTTTATAGAGAAGAAAACTAAGGTCCAGGGAGAATTGCTTGAGTCTTCTGAAAGCCTACGTACTTCTTTACTAAAAAGTATCCTCACCTAAATATAGTGGGCGTGGCCTGTGTCTGCTCTCTGAATTGGAGCATCACAGCAGAAGAAGCTTATACTGGGATCTTCCTTATTTAAAAAGCAGAAATTAAATTCTAGGTAATAACCCAAGACAGTTTCAGCTCAGTCTCCTATCTCTTGACATCTGATGCTCTGGCCCTGAGTTATTGGTCCTTGACGTAGCTTTTTTGGAACAATAGATCCTTATTTAGCATTTCCCCCTCATCTCTCAATACTTTGTACTCTCTGCTTCTGCCCATTTAAATAGAAACACTGCTTTCTCTCTTACCAACAGTCCTTTGCATATACTATTTTCTCTTCATGAAATACATCTCTTCCCTTGCTCCCCCAAGGCTGACTAGGTGCCCTACTAATGTGGTTCCATCTAAGGACATTTATTATACCATGAGTGTTTCCTAATTTGTCCATCTCCCGCAGTAAACTATAGGATCCATGAGGGCAAAACTATGTATATTAGAGATATTCAACCTTCCTTTGACCTTCTAAATGTCAGTGTCCTATGGTTCAACCTAATATCTTAGCAATGACCTTACAAAACTAGAGTTAGGCACATAGTAGTTATTCACTAAATACTTCTTGACTCAATAAATCAGCCATAATAAATATTTGGAGAGATGACACAGTTATAACCTCAGTCCTCAAAGAAAGGTTTATGTTGCCTAACCAAACATTGTAATACTAAAGCAGAAAAAGAGATGCACACACTGTAAAAGAGACACAGAACAAAATAAGATTTCCTTGTAGCCCTCGTCAATCTGAAAATTTAACTACATTTACTTTTTTTTTTTTAGATGGTACCAGGATATATGGGAGAGGAGGTTGTTGCTCAACCACTGAGCTACATCTGCTCCCTACATATATTTAATCAAGGTTTCATATCACAATAAACTTATGAGAATCTGGGTGGAGAGCTAAACTTTGGATGTCCCTGGATCCCCAATGGGAGTTTCCCCCTTTCAAGGATACCTGCTGAAAAAACCACACAGCAAACAGAAAGGTTTGTGCCTGCTCAGAGGTTAGTGTCCCATAATTAATGACAATTTCATTATTTCAGACACTGGAAAATTACCAAGGAAGCTGGACTCTGGTTGTTCCATAGTTAACCTGGAAATGACAGGTTGGAGCACTAACAGTTTGGAATATGCTTCGGGTAGTCTGTCAACCAGTGAAAACCCACGGCCCTGTTGAGCTGGCTGTGGAGACACCCACACGCTCTACTGGGCAAGGCAGGTGTCTGCACCCCACTTTGCAGAAGACTTGGCATGATGCCTGCCAGCTTCCGCAAAGTTCCTCCTCATTGTTGGCCCTCTTCTACTTGGCTTCTTAATTGTGTTTGTGCACAGGCTGTGTCAAATGGAGTTTCCTTTGCCTCTGTTCACTGCGTATTACATTTTTAATCAGTATATATAATTACTTACCACAAGCTGCCAGGCCAGATTTTCTAAGCATTAGTCTAATTAACTTAAGCTTGATAATTATGTTTCAGATACCATAGCAGTACACATGGAATTTGCAGATTATGCCGCCAGCTTATTTGATTCCAATAACATGTTTTCTCAGAGTAGGTTAGTTTTGATTTTTTGTTTTAAAATGGCCATCTGATAATTATTTTGATTTCAAATTTTTCCCTCAAATAAAGTCATTCTGCTATTTAAGATAACTTCTCAAATAATTAACTCAGACTAGACTGAAATAGTAGGTTTCTGTGTATTTTTACACACACAAATCTGTTTTACTAATATAAGCTCAGGCTGAGTAAGTAATGAAGTATAAGGAGTTCTGATAGTCAAATGGCAAAGCCTTCTATGTTTCTACTGCTCTGTGCTTTGCCTTTTCCATTTATAGTTTCCTTTGGGTTGATGAAAAATGGAAGAAAAGGAGAAGCAAAATAAACACTGAAAAACTCCAAGACTTGCAGGGGAGAAAGGTCAGGAGCTAATGGTTAAATTAGAGGATGATAAATTGCCACACTAACAATAACCCATTAATTGAGGGATTACTATATGCGAGGCACTATGTTAAGCCCTTTTCGTGGATTATCTCAATCATCCTAACAACCCTATGTGGTACGCGTGCTCACTCCTCCTTTCCATTCTACAGATGCCAAGGCTCAGGAAAGTTAAGTAATGTGTCCAAAGCCACTCAGCTAGCACTTGGCAGGGCTGGAATGCATAACCAAGCTGCTCTGACTCGAAAGCTATGCCCTTGACCCCACCCAGGCTCCTGACACACTGCTGCTGCCCAGGAGGGCCAAGAGACTCAATACAACGAATCCCAGGCAATGGCTGAAGTGCTGCTCTCATCAAAAAGCTTCTAAATTAAGAGTTAGACTTAGGTGGTAGCTGTTTCCATGTTTGTAAACAGCCTCTTATTAAAAAAAATAACCAATGGAAGTACCTGTTTTCTAGTTCTAAAGGGCAATACAGAATAAAAGAATAATGGGTTAAATTATCACTTGTCAATTATGAAAGACTTGGGGGAAACAAATAAAACAGCATGACTCAATGAATAAAAGCAGAGAAAAAAGGGCAAGTATGCTTTCCCAAGAAGTCATAAGAAATACAAAGAGCACAAGAGAGAACAAGCTGGATCCATAAAGTCCATAGACATGGAATGAGAATAATTCTCGTGGAGATGCAACCTTGGCCCAGGAGGGAAAGTATGGGAATAAGAAGAAAAAGATGAGTCAAGACCATCCACAAGAATGTCTACTGGAATGAAACCGATAGAAAGCCTGACATCAGGCAAAGGAAGGAGGCTGCCATTCATGGAATGCCTATGACATGTGGTATGTATACAGTTGGTAGGTCCAGATCCTTCGGTCTCCGCAAGTACCTTATGAAGTAGAAGGTGTCACTCCTTCTCCACTTTTCAGATGAGGAAATAGGGGCTCTGAGGGGTGGAATAATTAGCTCAAGGGCAACTTCCTCCCTGGCCCAGCAAGTCACAGGTACTGTCTACGCAGAAGAATAATGCAAAAGAATTGTCCCCAAGGCACTAAGGAGGAGTCTTCAGGAGGATTGCTTTCCCCTTTCTAGACTAGTAGTGTCTACATGTCTGAGCAATGCACATTCAAGACATGGGCTTCTCCTTACTGAGAATTTTTGTAAATAGAACAAAATATCTTATTACTTTTAGCATGTCAGCATCTCGAGAATCTGATCAAAGTGATGATTCTTCTCCCTAGAAAAATGTGTGCATGCAAACACATACACATACTTTGCATTATGCAACTTCAGAAGGTCCACACACCCTCAGAGACCCATGGGTCATAGCTTACAAACCCATAAAGGATACTTATGTCTCCAAGGAATCCAGCAACTTCCTGACACTACTAAAATATGTAAAGTGCTATTGTATAACTTAGATCAGGAAAGTTTGTCGCCCACCTCCCCCCCTCCCCAATCACTGGCTTTTATTTCTATGTAAACTGTCTCTACCACCATTTGAGAGGTCTACCATCTTTCATTCATCTTTAGTCACCTAGCACATAAGTACCTTGAACAGAATAGGTGTAAAAGTGCATGTTTGTTAAATGAATTTGGAGTCAGAAGACCTGGACTTGAGATCTAGGACTCCTCTAGGTCGTGTTTCTTCAGCTCCTTGACTCTCAGTTTCATCAACTATACTATTAAATGGAAACCATACTAGGGCTAGCTCTGTTTTGCTGAAGGGTAGTTGAGAGGAGCATATGCAAGAACACAGGTGAGCAATTTATACAAGTACCAGTGAGCACCTCCTGTGTGCAGACGGTCTTATGCACTTTACATATATTAATTCATTAATCCTCATGACTACCCAAGAGGGTGGAGCTGTTAGTACCCCGTGTTATTTATACTGTGGATATATACGTAATAAAGTGTGTCATTTTAGCCATTTTTAAGCGTGAAATCCAGTGGCATTAATTACATTCATAATATTGTGCTGCCATCACCACCATCCATCACCTAAACTTTTTCATCATCCCAAACAGAAACTCTGCCCCCTTTAGGCAGTAACTCCCCATTCTCCCTCTCAGTCCCTGGTAACCTCTAATCTACTTTCTGTCTCTCTGAATTTGCTTATTCAAGATGTTTCATATAAGTTAGGATCCCCATCTTATCCCTGAGGAAGCTGAGAGGATGGGAACTCACCCAAGTAGGTACCAGCCTGGACTGCAAACCCAGGCGGTCTGGCACCAAAGCCCCCTCTCTCTACCCCGTGTGTAGTCTCTCCACTATGATATGCCATACAACTGTCTGGAATTGTTATAACAAGGAGGCAAAAGAACCTGGAGGCCCTCTAGTAACATTAAGGGGGTGGCCTCTGGCGTGAGACCACCAGAGGAGCGCAGTGTTCTAACTGCACCAGCTCGGGTCCCAAACCACTGTAAAAAGAGTAAGGAATGCCTCTGGCAGAGCAGGTCTGGCACTGGCTGATGTAGCCCTTCTGAGAGAGCGAAGTGCCTGCCCTTTTCCTTTCCTCTCGTGCTTCCCGGCATCTAGGACACCGGAATCAGCCCTGCCACGCCAGCCCTGTGGGACAGTGGTAAGGATATTGTGGAAGCGGAGGGCCAGGGCCCCTTCTACAAGCTGTTAGCGTCACATACACATAACTGTGCCAGCCAAAATTTGTAGGCAGTTTGGCTTGAGGCTCACCTGGCAGGGACTGCTAAGCTTATATGATTGCATATATTTCCCTCTCCTTCCTGCCTCAAACCAAAGTCCCCTTTCCCTCCTTTCATTTTTGGTCTGAGTGTTCCCCTGCAGAGTTTTCAGGGGGTCCACAGCCCACATGTCATTTGGATGGCACTCCACATATTCTGGAAGGCCCCATCTGAACTCCCAGCAGTGAAATGATAGCAGCTGACATCCAGGCTGGAGACAGAGTGGTCCCCAAGTCCTGCCCTCACAGAGCACACGGTTCCCATAGGAGACCCAGGAAAGAAGCAGGCACTTACAGGAAGTGTGGAAACTACTGTGATGGGCAAAACATGGGCAAGTCTGGGAGCACTGAAGGGGGGTGACTAATCTAGTCCGCAGGAGAGCAGATGCTGGGCCTCTGCAAAGTTGTTTATCTTCCTGCCTTTATTATAATAGAAACCCAAGATACCATACTGAGCCCATTGCCAAGTGCTTATATGCTTTACCTACCTTAATCTAAAAGCATTTATTTTATCCTATTTGGGGCATTTTTTCCCCCCAACTGCTCTGCTCTTAGCTAGCTCCTTATCCTCTGGGTCTCAGTTTAAATGTAACCCCTTCAGTGAAGCCTTCTCAGACCACCTTAAATTGCCTACACCCCCTCTCTAGACCTACCAGTGTGTTTCCTTAGGAGGCAGTCAGGGGCCTAGATTCTCAAAGTGTGCACCCCAGACCAGCACCACCTGGGGACTTGTTAGAAATGCAGAATCTGAGGCCCCGCCCAGTGATCCCTCAGCACTTGCTTCAATGTGTCAGGATCTAATACATTATCTGCTACAGGAGCCACTAGCAGTAGCAGTATTCATGAGGCTATTGGACTCTTGAAATATGGCTACTCTGAAATGAGATGAGCTGTAAGTGTAAAATACACATTAAATCAGAAAACTTAGTGCGAAAATATATTTCATTAATAATTTTTATATCTATTACCCCATGAAGTGATAATATTTTGGCTATATTGGGCTAATTAAAATGCCTTATTGAAATTAATTTCACCTTGTTTAATGTAGCTACTAGAAAATTTAAAATCACATGTGTGGCTTACATTATATTTCCATAGGATAATGGTGATTTAAAGTATGAGACATGCTGGTCGAGGATCATGGTCAAGAACAAATCTGGCCCACCACCAATTCATAAATAAAGCTTTGTTGGAGCGCACCTACGTTCATTTGTGTATGGATTGTCTACAGCGGCTTTTCTCCACAAGGCAGAGTTGAGTAGTTGGGACACAGACTATGTGGCCTGCAAAGTCAAAAATATGTACTATCTGGCCCTTAAAGAAAGTGTGCTGACCCATGGTCAAGAGCATGAGGTTCTGGAGTTGAACTGCCTGGGTTTAAATCCTGTCTCTACCACTTTTCAGTTCTGTGCCTCAATTTCTGCAGCTGTAAATAGGGGACAAGAGCATCTACCTTGTAGAGTTGGTAGAAAGATTAAATAAGTGGATTAATGTAAAGTTCTTAAATAGTGCCTCACAGCAGGGGACCACATACCAGAACTAACCCCATGGTGAGTGACGGGCTGTGGTTAACAGTGAAAATATGGGAACGTTCTCTCATGAATGCAGTGTATGTAAATAAACACTACTAATACATGGTGTTAATAATAGGATGGTTTGTGGGGAAAACACACCAACTCTAAGCTAGGGACTATAGATAGCAGTAATATTATGACAATGTTCTTTCATCATTTGTAACAAGTGTGTCACAACAATGAAAGGTGCTGGTGGTGGGGCGATGTATGGGAATCCTGTATGGTATGCAAGACTGTTCTTTAAAAATTTGAAATAAAGTGCCTCATACACAGTCAGTTCTCAATAAACATTAGTCACCCTTGCTATTGCTGGTAGCAATTATCACGAGTTGTAATTACACATTTTTATCTCATTACCTTTTTTTCTGTCGTCCACAAGACTATAAATCCCTGGACACCAAGGCCATTTTCTATCTTGCTCCAGCTATTTAACTGAGCACAGTTTCTGGCCCATAGTATAATAAAAAGTCAATATTTGTTGCATGAATGAGGTACAGAGGAGAAAAGTAATTTGCCCAAGTTACATGGGCAATAAGTGGCCAAGCCAGGACTTGAGCCTGGTCCTATCTGCCCCCCAACTCTTATCCACTCCTGCTCCACTAAGTGGAGTCCACAGACCAGGCATCAGCAGCACCTGGGAGCTTGTCAGAGCTGCAGACTCTTAGGCTCCACCCCAGACCTACAGATTCAGAAACTCTTTTAACAAGATCTCCAAGAGATTCACAGGCATGTTAAAGTTTGAGAAGTGCTGCTCTAGGCTATAATTCCCCATTAAGATTCAGCTGATTGTTCATTCAACAAATAATTAGCATCAATCTTGCCACTGAGCACTCTGTTTCAACCCCCTAGTTCCTATTCACCCCCACTATGGGCCTTGAGGTGTTTAGGGTTCACAGTAAACCTCAACGCGCTGTGTCAGAAAGTGCCCTTTGTCCTACCAAGGTCAAACCACTGCAGTGCCCGGGTGACCTCTCTACCCAGAAATCTACTTCGCTTTCCACACCAGCTCCTAGAGACCAGGCCACAGGCTCAGGCCCACTAGAGGGTCTGGAAATTTATTTCCCTCTGGGCACTGACTTCGATGAATTGGTTCTCCTCTGCATTTGAACACCAGTGAATGTACCACCAAAATGCACAATCTATTCCCAAATTTAGTAGTTCTTGCACCTTCCTTTTGATTCTACAAATGAAAGCAAATCATCTCCATTACAAACTGATTAAAATTATCCCCACACTGACTCTGCTTTTCTTACTTTTAGCCTGGGCTCAAAGGTCCTACACTCTTCACCCAACTATTTTCTTGGAAATGGTCTGTTATGCGGTACTTCAGAGGACAGGGCGTTTAAAACTAGCACAGAATCTTACAATGGATTCCCATTTGTCACAGCAAGAAGTTTCAAATTGTGGTCATCAGACGAACACTTTAAATTAGAAAGAGACTGATTAGCATAATTCTTAAGACTCTGAACTCTAAACTCACAGATGGCCTCTGAGAGGTTTGATGGGGCATAAAGGAGATTAGGATGAATCTAATTAGTTAGGGGGTGTTCCTGTTTCTGGAGTCAAGTGGTGAGCCATGGAGAAGTGATGGATGGACAGATGGATATAATGAAGCCCATTAAAGTTCTTTTTAGGCTCGCCTCAGCCATGGAGCACATTATCTCATTAATGGTCGTGTGTGCTAACCCAGCCGAAGTGTGGCGCTGTGACCTCGAAAATGAACCCTAACTGCCTGCCCAGCCCTTTGCATGTAACCCCGGGATTTAAAGGACCTGAAAACTCTGCCCACTGAGAAGCCCTGCCTGCAGCATGGGCTGGAAGTCCTGGCCAGATCCTACCAGCACTCGGGCCAGCGCCACCCAGCTTTTCTGCTCCCACTTTCTACGACTTGAGTTTCCTATTAAATGCACTGTGGTTTGCATATGTTCCTGGTGTGCTGAAATAGACTGCTGTTCTTCTCCTTGTTGGGGGTGATACATATGTATTATCACCTTCACACCCTAAGAGCAGGGTGCAAGCAAGACAGGACCTTTGTTATGAGGGGCTCGCGGCTCAGTTATGGCGATGTAAGGTAAATTACAATACAGGCTGTTTCTCAGGCTACATGCAAAATAAGGGCCTAGTGGGCTCCTCCAGCTCAGAGGACACTGAAGCAGTGGTGGTTCATCAAGGAAAAAGAAAGAAAGAAGGATGCTCGTGAGCTTTGGTTTGGGGAGAGGCCCATTTTCCCCCTGGATAACCACGACAGCCTCTTACCTCGTCTCCTTACTTCTACTCTTGGGCCCCTACAGCCCAGCATCCTTTAAAGGTATGAATCAGATCATGTGGCTATCCTTCCAGTAATAATCAAAGCTGACATGTGTTGAGCACTTTGTGCTCAGCACTGATCTATTTCATCCTTTCTTCACAGGAAAGTGAGGCACAAAGACGTTACCTGGCCTAGTAAGTGGTGGAATTTGTAGATGAACCCAGGCATCCTGACTCCAGAACTCAGCTTCTTTAACCCTATAACTCCTATGAGATTTCATGCCATGTCCTCCCATCACATGTGGCTCCAGCCAAGTTCTCCAAGGACTCCAGGCTTGTCCATTTCAGGGTCTTTGCATTTGCATTCGCAGTACCTTCTGTCGGCCTTGAAAGTTTTTCTCTCTTTTCACACGCAATTTGGAAATGTCAGAGAGACCCAGACTTGATTCTCAGTTCTCTAGTTTTCCTTGTTCCTACTGGTAGTCCCACTCGAGGCCATGCCTTTAAATAGTATCTCTATGATTCCCAAATTTATATTTCCATCCCTGAACTCTGGAATGAGCTCCAACCACGAATATCCGACTGCTTATGGGACAATAAATCCTTCAAGTGTATGGGCACCTCACGTTAAATACAGCCAAGAGAGAACACCTGACTTGTAACTCCTCCACCCTACTTCTGTCTTTTCAGGAAATAGCACTACCATCCAGCTGACACTCAAGTGAAAAACCTAGGAATCCTTCTTAGCTTCTGACCCCTCACATATTCCCAAGTGGCATGCTTCTTGCCACTGTACCATTGCAACTACCTCCTAACTGGTCTCCTTGCTTGCATCGTCACCTCCATGAAACCCAGCCACAGTCATCCTTTGAAAACTTACATGGGATCACGTCACTGCCTTGCCTAAGACCCTCCAACCTCAAACTCTGTGCTGGGCCTACAAGACCTCTTGGCCACTGCCTGCCTCTGTACCAGCATCTCCTTCCCCTCCTCACCAATGCTCCAGGCACACTGGCCTTCCCTCTGTTTGCTGGACATGTCAAGCTCATCCTGGATGTATGGCTTTTGCAATCCCTCTTCACTCTGCTTGGAATTCTCTGCCACAGTTTTCCCCAGGCTTGCCTCTTATCAGTTAGTTATCAGCTGAAATGTTGAGCTCCATGGGGAGGCCTTTCCTGCCCCTCTATCTAAATACTTTCATCATATTACCCTATTTAATTTCCTTCTCACTATCTGAGATGATGTTTGTTTGTGTGTTTTCTGATTTTTGTCTGCCTCTCCCACCAGAGAAGGCCAGGTCCCGATCTGATCTGTTCACCACTGCATCCCCCGGTGCCTAGAACTTTATGCGGGCCCAATAAGTGTTTATTGAATGGAGAACATCACTTACGTATAATCTAACAAGGTGCTAATGGAAGAGGTAAGATTGAAGACAGATAACAATGCTGGGATCTCAACTCTACAGTCAGTGGAAAGGAAGGGGAAGGGATAAAGAAAAAAGGTGAAGGGAGTCTCTAGAGAGCAGGAGGAAGGCTAACATCTCGCATTTGCTGAGTGACTGTTACCCGTGAGATCCTGGGGACATACAGGTGAACAGCACAGACCTGGACCCTGGCTTCATGGAGCTTGTTGTATGCTATTTAAACTTGTCACCCTCGTTTTAGGATAGGGCTAAGGTTAGCTTTTTTTTTTTTTTTTCTATGAAGGGTCAGATAGTAAATATTACAGGTGCTGCATATGATCTCTGTGGCAACTATTCAACTCTGCCATTGTAGCTAAAGATAATATACAAATGAAGCTGTGTTCCAACCAAACCTCATTTACAAAACAGGCAGCAGTTTGGGCCCATGGGCCATGATTTCACAACCCCTGGGATAGGGTCCTCTCTCTGTAGGAAGTTCTTTAGGTGGGCTTTTGTTGACTCATAAGGGCCTCGTGTAGAAAAACACAGGTTTAAAATTTACCTTAAATCCTCTCTAAATGCCTCAGAAGACAGTAAACAGACCTGGAACTGTAGATCTGAGGTTCCCGGTAGTCTTTGGTTTAACCCTTCCCACCTCAGTCAACTAGCTTTTATAAGAAAGCTCACAATTACATGGAGCTGAATATATTTAACCTGACAAAGAAGAATTCAAAATGTCTAATGCTTATAGTAGATGGTGAATCTGCCCTCACACCACTGTTAGCAAGGAAGACGATAGAGGCTGCCGATTAATTATACTGCTTTAAGGTTAAGCTAATAGCTTGGCATCACCATGACTTCAGCCAGGGAGGAAAGCTGTGTCCAAGTTTGCAGGCCTTCATGAAACATTTGCTATTTAGTTGTTGGCTGATTACTTTGGACACAAGAAAGGATTTCTAGAGAAAAGATGGCATCGTTGTCTGCCATTCTTGCTCTGGGGTGCTTTTGGAACCAACTACTGTGATCAGAAAAGTAAATATTGTTAAAGGAAGAGGGATGGTTGTTCTGGACAGACACCAAGAGCCAGGCTCCAGGAAACCAGAGCCAACAGAATCAGACCTTCATGTACATAAACCATTCCTGGGCTTTCTCCACGGGTTGCCTTTGGGGTAGTTGTTGGCCTAGTTTCCAGGGAACCTTCAATTGGAAATATTGAGTAGAAATGATTTATTCTGTGTGCTGCATTAGCTCCATTACCGTTAAAGTAAATAAGTCATCAGTTATGTGAGGAAGGCATGGAGGGATGTATGAAAACATCGTATTTTCAGGACAACACTTTCTTCTATAGACAGACTAAGTTAGGCTGCTCAAATATACAGTCATCATTAATACAGAACAATAAAAGGCCTAGATACATTGATCTGGACGTACTGAGCTAACCTTGCTTCCATACCAAGAAATCCTCAAATCAGAGCCTCTCCCCACAGGACCAGCTCCTACCTCCTTTTCCTTCACTTCCATTTCAACTTGATCTGAAATGGACAACAGAGGACCAATAGCTCAGCAAGCAGAGAGCAGAGAATGCCTCCGTTCACTTCCCTGCTGTGCACCCCAGCTGCGTTCAGTAAGTATGTGAGGAGTGAACAAACGGTGAGGAAATGTATATGCATGTGTGTGTGTATCTCCTGTTGGTTCTGTTTCTCCGGAGAACTCTGACTGATGCACATAGTCACAGGGACACACAGTCAGTGTTCATCTCTATGGGAAGAGGCATAAACCTGACATTTATGGAACTACTGCTAGGTACTAGGCAGGCTGTGCTTGTGGCTTTCCTGTGCCATATCATTTAATTTTCTCAGCATCCCTGAAAGGAGACATTTTCAATCGATATTTTATAGATACTATTATCTCTTCCAAAGGGGACACTGCTACTATGATGAAGTGCTGTGTAAAGGGCTTACTCAGTGCAGGGTTTGATACATAGGGATTCAATAAACAACCACAATCGGCTTTATTACTGCTTTGTTCTAGTTACAGATGAGGAAACAGGCTCAGTGGGCTCCAGTGACCTGCCCAAGTCACCAAATGTGTCATATTTGGGATCTGGACCCAGTGTGGCTGGTTCCTTCCCTCCTTACACGAAGGAGAGCAAACTAGCTCTATCTTCCTCTACTCTTTGCCCTCTTAGCTTCAACCCCAGGAATTTCAGAGCTACTTCAAGATGGCTACAAATTCTCCTCTAAGTGCATAATGGGCTAGAATAAAGATTCCTCCCTTAAAGAACGTCCTTTCCTCACTGGATGGATGTTTTGCTATTGGTTAAGCTGATTGCCCTTTTCCCAGGTCAAAACAGGATCTTAAAGGATCGCCAGGCCCCGTTCTCTGCATTGTCAGCAGGGCCTGGTGCAGAATGTCACTGTACATAACCACTGCCATGGTCCTGAGCACATAGCCACAGCTCTGCAAAACACATGGAATCATTGTTAGGCGTGTAATTCACAAACCAGAAAGGCTGTGGCACTTGACAGAAGGGATGAAGCATTTCAGAAAGATAAGTCCAAATGCATTTATGAGCTGAATGCATCCCTCAGCCTGCTTAGCTGTGCTACTTGGTTCATAAACCAGGGATTAAGTCAATTTCATTTTAGCTTTTTATTTCACCTTTAAGCAACCCCTAAGGTTTCCAGGAGAATTTTCTTTGACCTTTAGCTAAAGTTCAACCTCTACCAGGTTACCCATTTTGGATGGTCCCTGGGTGATCACTGAAGACAGATTTCACTATAATTCAAGGAAAGGATAATCCCTGGCCCATGAGTTCACAAAGGAAAGAATCCCAGTGGTCTCCGGGATGGTAGAGGTTATGGATTTAGTCCTGCTAATGAATTTTAGTGATATTTTCATTGTGCAACATTGATCACTGAATTCTGCCTGAAAGCATTTGCTGGATATTGAACCCAGAGCATTTCTTTACCTCCACCTGGTCCCAAATGAGGATGATCTTATTGAGCCTTTGAACTCTAGGCACTATTTCTGGGACGCAGCCCACATGGGGTCTTTGCAAGTTGCCATTTACTTACAAAGTTACGGTCAGAATGTTAAACCCACCCTGTGACTCTGGTGCAAGGAGAATCTCTCTGCTCTCAGTTCAAATATTCTAGAGCTGCATTTATTTAACATCTGCTCTCAGGAGAACTCCCAGAAACATTCTGAGGGGAAATGTGGAAGAGGGCAATGGAAAGAGAAGTGGGCTATTTCAACTTGTACCGAAGAATGGGCCCTTGAAGGTGTTTAATTCTTACGTATCCTGACTTATTTTGTCTATTAGATCTGCCTTATTCTTAGAGAAGTATACACAAATCTCCCATTATGAATATATACTTAATCGGGATTTTTTTCTCTCAACCTTTTTGATTATGCGGTTAGCTGCCAGGTTGTTGGGTGCATACCATCAGGATAGAGCAGCTCTGTCCACAGAAGTCAAAACAGAGCTCCCTGTTTGCATGGAAGTCAATTCATTGCCACCCACAGACTACATCCATTAAATAAAGAGAAAGTCAATGCCAGTCTCACTCACGAATCAGAACCAGGTGTCTGCACATACCATTTTTCTAACTTGCCAAGTACTGTGGAACACATTGGCCGCTTTCCCTCTGTATCTCGGTGGACTGAGAGCATGCTCATTTTAGAGGAAGGGCTTAGAGCTTTCTGCAGACAGTTCAATATCATGTTGCATCAGATTTGGCTTTCTCCTTTCTCTTTCTTATTGATTGGCATACCTCAGGCTATTAGGTTTATTAATTAGATGATAATTTTCGGGAATGAGTATACAAGGAGATAAATGTCTCACAGATAAACTCAAAGCTTGCAGGCAGGAGGCATGCAGTGATTTACAAAATGTTTATCTTTCTGGCATTTTTTTTCCCCTAAGAAAAAGTAATCATTGCTACTATCCTCTGTGCACAGAGATACTTGTTTCTGGGTGGACTTGGAGACTAGCCAAGACAGCATGAAGAGTCCTGGTATTTCGACACACCTGCTGGGGTACCATGGACTGCATGGACGCCTCTGAGGTTGCACTTTATCTGCCTAGGAAGAGTGAACCCAAAACCACAAAGCCTCTTCCTGTCTTTCTGAGTCAGTACAGTAGAGCCCTACGTGTCTAAGGTGGGGGGAAGGGGAGAATGTTTAGGGCTGTTGACTCTTCTTATTGGCTCCTGGCTCTTATTCCAAACCCAGGATACCCAAAAAGAAGTATGTTTCCCCACTCCCCCTGCTCCCCGCCCCCCCCAACACTGCAGGTTATTAAATGCAAATAAGAGTATCCTGATAGGAGCACCTGCCCCACCATGGCCTTCCCTATGTCCCCTCACCAACTCTTTCTGACATTCCCACCAGCCTAACAGGGGTTCTCAACTTCAGCACCACTGACATCTTGGCCCAGAGAATTCTGTTGTGGGTATCTGCCCTGTGTATTGTAGGATGTTTAGCAGCATCACTAGCCTCTACCCACCTGATGCCAGCAGCAATCTGCCTCCCCCAGTTGTGACAACCATAAATGTCTCCAGACATTGCCAAATGTCACCTGAGGGACAAAATCATCCCTGGCTAAAAACCACTGCCTTAAGGCAAGTGGGGAGTGATGGGGAAACTGAGCCCCACTAACCCTTTAAGGAACCATAGGGCACAACTACATCATTATCAATTCTCCAGCCTGGTTTGCAGACCTCGTTCCTGGGCAATCTGAATGCTCAGAGATCTCAAGTAGGATGTTGTTGGGGGAAGTAAGGGCTGAGTTGAAAGATTAAGCTGGGTGGACTAAGTGTACATTTCAATTAAGGCGTGCACAGTGCTTCCGGATCCTTGGCCAAAAGAAGTGTGCAAATGACCAGACTGACCTGGCTCCCCCAGAGTGAAGACATGCTCTTCAGAAAACATTTTTCAGTGCCTGCTATAACCTCATCCGGTCAATCAGCAGATTTGACGGAGACTTCATTCTCCCTCTCCACAGTCACTCTTTGAGTTTTGGCCACCATCTTCTTTCCCCTAGATTCCTCAAAAGCCTCCTTGGGGCTCCCTTTTTCCAATCTTGCTTCTCATCATCCCCTCCCTCTTCTGCAGGTTGGGTAACATTTCTGAAATGTAAATCAGATGGTGCCAGCCATCTCCTTGCTTCTGTGGCTTTTCATTCTTTTAGGATAAAACCCAAACTCCTTAACAAGGCCTTCAAAACTTTATGTTCCAACTGCACTGAGCCACTCTTGGTTCCTCCCAGAGTACGGGTCTTATACTTCTGCAGGTACAAGTGGTGGCTTTAGATCATGTGCAATCATGGCCTTAAAGAATGTTGACTTACATAGTGCTTTAGTTCTAACATCGTTTTCCATCCTTAAGATTTCTCTAGGAGAAAGTTCAGTTTGATGCTCCAAGTTCCTTTCCACTGCCCTAATGCTTGCTAATCTCCCTTTCTGTCCCAGAAAAGAATAGGCCTCAAGCTCAAACAACAGAATCCTGCTGAAATTTAATAATGCTATTTTACTTTTCACTGCTTTTGCTTTAATGGTGACCTTCTATTTGTGGCATATTATATTGGTTTTCTATTACAGTATTGATATAATCTTTCCTTTTCCAATACGTTTACTCAGGTAGAAAAAGGAAATTGATTTGAAGAAATATAAATAGTAGTAGAAGTGCTACCTAGCCATGGCAAAAACTGTGATTAATGATTGATATTTGGGAAATAAGGAGTTACAGTACTTTGAATTTGCTCCTTGCTCTCTTTCACATCCCAACCTTGCCCAGGCCAAGGAGGGGCAGCAGGCAGTAGGAGGAGTTGGATTGTTCCTTGTTATCTCCCATGCATTCTTTGGGGTTTGACATAGATATTACCCCACCAAAATCCGAGTCAGTGCCCTCCCTGTGTAGGTGCTCCCCCAACACCCTGTTCACCCCCTCACAGGCTCTGAGATGGCGTCTGCCTTGTTCACTGTTGTTTCCACAATGTCCGGAAAGGAGCTCAGCAGAGACCAGGTACTGGATAACTATATCTTGGTTGGTTGGATAAAAAGGAGGGCAGGAGGGAAGAGGGAAACACTTAATCCTTTCCTGCCAGGTCTGGGCCACAAGGACCAGATAATGAGCATCAATACATATGTTAATTCACATCCCTGGGGTGATGGCTACAGAGGAGTTGATGAAGCAGTTACTCAGGGTGCAGTCTCAACCCCTTGTCCACGTAGACCATCAGAACTTTACCTATGCTGGCCAATGGAAAGCTCTTATGGATTGGCCCCGCTGGGTCTTTAGGCCCTCACCCTTCTCCCCTTTCCTGCCCAGACCCACCCTGAGCCTCCCTGCCTGGCCTCACCCTCAGCTTTCCTGCCCTGCCCCCGCCCCCCTTCCCTGGCTCTACCCTCACCCCACCCCTTATTCTCCCCTGAGCTGCCTCCCTTGTTCCCTTAGGGGATTGCTAGGGATAAAGGCAACTTTACATGGTGACCACCCCACGGACTTGCAATTTAAAGTGCCTTATGGGATTATGATTTTGGCCAAATGGTAGGAAAAGGCCACCTTACAAAATACTTGCTACAACTCTTCTCCCTTGGGCTACCCTCCCGGCTCCACTGACCAGCGCCTTATAAGGAACCTAGCCGAATTTTGTGCCCAAATGGACAGCGCAGCAAAGAATATGCAGAAACCGGCAAAGCATATGCTTGCTTGTCCCTCCTCTTTCTTTCTACCTTGAGCTTTACCTTTACAAATTTGTAGCACTTGAAGGTATGTGTCCCCAGCCCTTTCTGGATTGTAGCAATTCCTTTTCTCCTGCTGACAAAATCTGAAACTTTGCCTGAAGCACTCTCTTGCCAAGGAGAGAACCGTGTCAGACATATGATGCGTGATAAAATACCATGGTAATGGGGAATAATGCTTTGAAATGTTGCCAGGGTGAGCATGCATGCAGAATGATTGAAATCACCAGCAAATACAAATGGTAGCTCTGTGGCTCATCTGTAACCTCAACGTAGGAAAACAGAGATACTCTTTTCCCTCCTTTGCAATTTGCACAGCCTCTTGTTGGGAACTACGGAGATTATGCCACTGAAAGTAACGACCATGTTTACGGTGCGCACAGTTTTTACTGACTAATACAATCTCCCCACACAGTCATCTGTCTTGTGAGGTTCCCCCCAGTACTCTAAGCTGTTCCCGGAGAAGCTGCCGTGAATGCCTCGCTGAAGAAAACGGGACTGAACCCAAATGCTTTCCGGGAGGCTATGGAGGTCAATTTTGCATTACTGAAAAATCACATCAACTTTGTCCTACTCAGAAATAAAGACTGTACAACTGAATGGGATTCACCCCTCCCCTCCCTGTCCCTCACCTGTGTCTCAACAGTGAAGGCATTAGGAATTTTTAGGGGATTGGTCTGCATAATTGGAAGAGCCATAATTGTGGAGTGTTTACTATGTCAGGCATTTTGCCTTATTTTAGGTAAACCTCACAACATACCATACAATAAATAGTATTAACTTCATTTTACTTGTGAAAAACCAGGCTCAGATAATAAGTGACCCAGCTAGGATTCAGCCCTAGGCTTGGGTGACCTCAAAGTTTGAATTCTTACTATGATATACAATGTCCATCCAAAGCCAGGGCCTTTCCCTCCTGAGTTGTGGCTTAATTTTCATTACATTTCGAACATTATTTGTTGGTTATCATGTATCCATAACTAGCAGGACACACAAACCGATGGGAAACTACTTCTTGTGAAGAACCAATAGTCTCAATGAGAAATTTTTTGATGCACATCAGAAAATGAGCAGTTAGGGGGAAAATATTAGCACCATTCAAAGGCATCAGCACCTTTATGGGAAGTGAAACCTCAGTTTCTCTTTCTGCTGAGAGAAAACAAGAAAATTTATTCACTGATATGTTGATTAGTTCACGTGTCCTAAAAATAATAGTTATTCTAAGTTGGGGCTTACTACATGCCAGGAATGATGCAAAGCACTTTACATGAATGATGACATATAATCCTTATAACCCAGTCAGGTAGGTCCAATTATTAGTCCATTGTGCCGATGTAGAAACCGATGCTCAGGGCTTATGTAGCTTGCCAGGGTCAGACAGCTCAGGATTCAGCCTTTCTGGTTCTGAAGACGTGTTCTTAATTGCTATGTTGTTTTGTCTCCTACAAACCCTTCTTAACTATCATCAATGTGGTGAAAAAAGAAGGGAATTTCTTTTACTCCCAGGAGTGGAAATCAGAAATTCTGGGGAGGTGACATGGTGTTTTAGGAATGGGGTGGGCCAGTTACTGGTAATCACAGTGTAACACTGGCCCCTCTGTGGCTGGCCTTCCAAGTCTACACATTGGTGGCAGTGAAGGACATAGTCTGTAAAAGCCTTTCCCCCCCGTTTTTCCTGGGTTTTGGTTTTCTCTCCTGGCCAGTGGAAGTCAGGTATGTCAAAGGTGAGGTTGCCTTCCCGGGGGACACTGCAATTATCTGAACACCCTGCCTCGGTGGGACCAGTCTGACAGCTATCCCTATAGCGGCTAACTCCCAAGGCCTCCCTGGAAATCCAGACACTGTATTCAGGGCTGAAAGTGCTGCGCCTCTCACCTCTGTCCCTTCTCTCTCTGGGCTCCAGATACCTGGCCACCTTTGAGGTCTTTAAACTGGCTTCCTGCCACCCCAGAGCCCATGCCCAGGCTGCTCCCCCTGCCTGGCACATGTTTGGTTCCCCTCCTTATGTGGTTGGCTGCCATCCCACCTTCAGACCTCAGCTCACGGGCCACTTGTTCAGGGAGTCTCACCCGACCCCTGGGCTCAGGAAGCCCCTTCGTTATAGACTGGCTCTTTCCTGAATTGCTCCCTATCGGTTCAGATGGATCAGCATCTGGGTCTCCTGCTAGACACACTCTTGTGTGCCCAGTGCCCAACCCAGGGGCTGGCTTGGATGAGCCTCTCAAAACAGGTGGGTAGAAGAATCTGCTCACCGACCTGCTGTCCCCATCTATTTTCCCTTGCCTGGGGAACAAGAAGGGAGGATGGTAAACTGACTTACAGTGGGGATACTAGACTACATCTCTTCTCAGTGCACCAAGTACGATCTCAGCACCATGTTTTAGCTGAATTAATTTTTATGTTTTTTTCTTCATCTCCAAATAGCAAGTAATCTTGCAGATCAATGCCTGAGACCAAAGAGACTTATGGAATGTTAAGAAGATTATGCACATAAATGTACCAGCTATGACAGCCACGCCAGGAAGAATAGTAATAGTGTACCGAGCGCTAGTTTATCAACCTTTGCCACTTACAAAATTCACAGCCAATTTAATTAAAAATATAACAGTTCTAAAAGCTGCTAAAATGACTATGACAACAATCAATCATTTTGTAATAGTGTTGAAGATCCATTAGGGATGTTGCTTTGGAAGCCAACTTTTTTTAAGCCCAGATAGTAGGGGCATTTCATTCTGCACAATTAATGTCACTGCATTTAAAATATTGACTATCTATAAAGAAGAAAATACCAAACATCTTTATAACCCACATTTTTTATGGTCAAAACTTGCTTAGAAAGGTGCTTTGAATTTATTTGTTATAAGCTGCACATTTCACATTCAGAAAATTAAAATGGTTTCTACTGACTAACTCATTTAATCATTTAGTTGATTTAATGAAAAACACTAGGCATTTTTCTCCTCTTGGTTGCTAAGATTAATACTTTCTGTTCATTAGCAATCAAATATTACAGGAAGGTTTACATCTTATTCTCACTTAACTCGTTGCCTTTTATTTCAAATATTCTAATAGAATTTAAATGGTATCTTTTAAATCACTTGGAAATTTTTCTCTTAGTAACTCACTTTGTCTTATGGGGCACGCATTGCTAGCCTGTGACACTGAGACATTTATCCCCGACTTCCTTTCCCGACCTCTTTGGGGGATGAGGGATGCATGTGTATGGTGGACAGTTGAGAGGGATGGAGACTTTGAAATAAATTACAAATCTAGCTTCCAGTCTCCCTAATTCAATAATATATCAGCGACATCATAGCATACCTTGAAATTCTGTTAAGAAGGGCCCTTTGATTTATTAATAGGATTTTATGAGCTACCCAGGAATGTGAAGCCATTAAAAATGCTAACTATAAGCATCTGGCCTTCATTTAATAAAGAACTGAAGCCGCCATGTAAAAGCAAACCTGCACAAACACGGCCCTCCTCTCCCATCACTCACACGAAGATTTCCATTGTAAATGTCATTTCATCACAGTGATGCCATTTGCAGTTGTAGTCACATCTCTATTATCCACTGCTATTTTCAGGAGTGTATAAATGAGCAGGTAAATTCCTCTCCACTTGAAATGCCTTCAAGGGCAGATTCTACAATGGAGCCTTTTTATGACCAGATTGGTTACAAAATAGTATAAACAATTTAAATTATTGAATATTAAAGAGTTAGGAGTTTAAACCCAGTAGCTTAAAAGCATTTCCTGATTTTCCTTGCTTCCATACCAAAACGAATTTCTTGAATTCCAGATGCTTCATAGGAGAGAATAATAGAAGGCAGAAGAGAGCATTTTATACCAAGTATATGCAGTGGTTTGAAGACACTGTCCCTGAAAAATGAAAGCAAGCATCAAGTCAGGAACACTAAGAGGCTGAGGAGAGATGAACCATTTGGACGGCATGAAAATACTGTATTTTAACGTCGCCCTCAATGAACTAGCCAGCTAAGTACAAGCACAGAAGTTGTCCTAAGTTTTACTCCTTCTTTCAAGGTGCTCTCTGCTTTGTGTGTGTGTGTGTGTGTGTGTGTGTGTGTGTGTGTGTGTGTGTGTGTGTGTGTGAGAGAGAGAGAGAGAGAGAGAGAGAGAACGAATTTATCCATCATCCTCATTGGGTTCGTGTCTTATTGATTGTGGGAGAGGGCAAAAAGAACTTTCTTTTCCACTTTGGAGTTGGGAAGACGGATCTAAGCATCTATATACTTTAGCCCTAGCATAGTGATCTTTTCCTTCTAAGCACTGATCAAAGGGGTAATTATTTTATAATTTGTGGAATGATTTGTGTAATGTTTGCTTCCCTCCAGGCTGTAAGACCCATGAGAGTCAGAACCGTGCCTGTCTTGATCATCACTACTGTCCCGCCACTAACACAGAGTTTGGTATGTGGTTGGTAGGTGGTAAGTAAATGCTTTTGAATGAATGAATATTCTTTTCCAAGGTGATTCCAATCGGTGCATTAGCACAGCAGAACTAAACTCCATGTCACCCTCTTACACTGATGTTGAATTTCTATTCACCTTTGCAAACTCTGTTCAAACGTCAATTTTGAGCTTTCCCCACACTTTGCATGGGCTCCATTAATGCTTTGTGTACCCAGCATTCCCTGTATTCTCTTCTGTTCATTGAGCCCCTTTTGTGGTGGGGAACTGTCCTGTTCCCTGCACTTTGATTGGGTTGATTCTATTTCTACCTGGCTTTGGGACTGGCCTCATGATCCAGACCTGGCCTCTCAGAAAATCCCATCCCTCCAGCCAGTATATACCACAGAAAAAAACATGTTCTTAAACCGAATCCATTTCTGTGGCTGTGAACCCATTATAAGTAGGACCTTTTGATGCAATTACTTCAGTCAGGGTGTGGCCCACCTCAGTCAGGATGGGTCCTAATCCTATTAATGGAGTCCTTTATAAGAGGAATGAAACTCATTTAGACAGAGAGAAAGCCACTGAGGGAGTGGCCAGAAGCTAAGCATTAACAGAATCTGGAAGAGAAGGGAGAGGTCAGGAGTGGCCACCATGTGAGAGAGGAGCCCAGGACCAAGGATTGCCAGCAGCCAGCCCCAGAATGTCATAGTCTTCTGGGAGAAAGCAATGCCTTGATGATGCCTTGATTTGAACTTTTTTTTCCAGGCCTCAGGACTGGAAACATGCCCATTGTTTAAGCCGTCCCTTTGCATGATATTTGCTTGAGAAGGCTAGGAAACTGAAACACAATATATAACTCAAGTTGGGCCAGAGTTTTCTGTGCAATTTTTTTTTTTTTTGGTAAGCATTACTGGGAAAGACAATCTTTCCAGTATAAGCTACTAAATTTTGAACATCAGGCTGCTGGTGTTCACCT